>JBCFYV010001164.1:0-76788 GCA_039000515.1 Timema cristinae | reverse complement strand
GGGGTATTCGCACCGTACTGGGAGGATCTTTAAGAGGTGTAAGCAGAATTGGATAATTATCACTGCCACATAGGTCCGAGTGGACCTCCCAAAGGAAGTGAGCAGCGATCCCGGGACTACATAAGGTTAGGTCGATGGCAGAGGATACACCATTAAAGGTAGAGAAGTGTGTCTGGGTCCCGGTGTTCATTAACACCAGGTTTCCCGAGACAAGAATATCCTCTACCATCCTCCCACGGGCGTCTGTAAAATTAGACCCCCACACCAGATGATGCGCGTTAAAATCCCCCAAGATGATATAGGGGGCGGGAAGTTGTATAAAGAGGGCCTCTAGAGTCCTCTTAGGAACACGCTCTCCCGGTGGGAGGTAAATGCAGCATATTGTTACTTCCAAAGGGAGGGAGACTCTGACAGCAATCACTTGGAGATCAGAAACAATATTAATATTCTTATGATATATAGTGCTTCGTACGAATATAGCCACACCTCCGCTAGCCCGATCAAAGAATGGCTTGTCGGTACGATACACATCGTACCCACGAAGCATCGGGTTGTCATTTGGGCGGAAGTGGGTCTCCTGCAAACACAAGATGGAAGGATGCAGGGAAGAAATTTGTTGTTTAATTTCCTATATACAAGCATAGAAACCCTACAATTCCATTGTAGTAGCGTCATACTTAATTAATATAATATTTAGTTATCCTCGCACTCCATGTCACTATCCTTTAATAATAAAAATTGGTTGAGGGCCTTTTTAAGTCCTCTTGCCTTTCCCAGTCTCTCCTGGACCTCCCGCTTAAGGAGAGGCTTCGTTTTATTTTGGAGAAACTGGGTAGTCGGATCCTTGCGCGAAGGCTTTGTTAAGGCCTTCGACGCTTTTTTAATATTTATTTCGGCGGTCACTCGCTGGTCCTTCTTCAAGGCACCAGTGGGACTCGCCTTAGCGGCCTCACCTGTTCCGCAACTCGTCCCCACCTCCGGAAGCACAGAGATGGGTGTGAGAGGCTCAACAACGGCCGCCCTTGATTTAGTACCCCGAGGCGGGCTCGAGGGGATTTCCCGAGGTGGGCTCGGGGGGGTTCCTCGAGGTGGGCTCGGGGGGGTTCCTCGAGGAGGTCTCCTCGGTGGTATAGGTGGGGGAGACGACCGTTGTGGCGGTTTGGCCTCCTTTAAAAATTTAGGCGCCACAGAAGTTGGCGCGGGATCAACATAAGTGTCTCGAGAAGAGACCAATGGCACTGGTCGCGTTGGCTCCTTAGCAAGATTAACTGCGCAATGGCAGTTGGGACAGTTTATATTTTGACTGACAATCCGGCTATATGAAGTTTGAAATACCGAAGCTTGACTCGATACGTATTCCTTGCGTGCCTGGGCAAAAGAGATCTTCTTTTCAGATTGTATCTCAAGGACTTTCTTCTCTACCTTCCATTTTGGACAGGCCCGAGACCAGGCGGAATGCGGACCCTTCCAGTTGACGCAGTATCTAGGAGACTCGCATGGTGTTTCATGAGCCTCCTGTCCACAATCCGCACAGGTTGGCTTACCACGGCATCGCAGCTTCGTATGCCCAAATTCCTGGCACTGAAAACAGCGCCGAGGGTTAGGGACATACGGCCGGACCCTGAGCACGCGGAAGCCTGCTCGGACCTCCTTCGGAAGGGTAGGAGTCGCAAATGTGAGGATACAAGTATCCGTCTTCTTTTCTTGTCCATTATTTTTTGTGACAATACGGTACACTTCGGTGACATGCTGGGGGGAAAGCTCCTCACAGATCTCCTCAATGCTTACGCAGTCGAGGTCAAAACAAGTGACCACTCCCTTGCAAACATTGAGAAATCCGTGAGGTTCCACCTTCACCGGTATTGAAGCCGTATTACTCGACGGTATTTCAGTAATAGCCATGATGTTGGAGGACTGGACGTCAGTTACAGTCTGTATCAAAATATTGCCATCACGTAATTTCCTTATAGAGACGTTCGATTTTGCTACACCATTTATCGCTCTTTCGAGGATAAATGGGCTGACTCGATTAAGGTTTCCATTGGCATCATCTCGAGACATCGCCAGGAAGCGGGGCTGGGGCCTCACCATTTCCCGGGATTCAACAGGGACAGGGCTGGACGGCCTTACCCGTTTCCGCCTCTTATCTATATTACGACCAAGCGAGGGGCCGGGCAGACAGTTGCCAGCAGTGTTTGGCAGTACGTTGCCAGCGGCGACAATGTTGTCGGCCATGCCATAATTGGGGACAACCTACACAATACTCGGATCGTAGACCCAGGGTGATCCAAGTTGGTTCTACCACATATGGCCCTGTTAACTGTCCCGGCGAGAGGCTCTATACGATGCTAGACATGACAACCTTCGCATAGAGCATCGCCGAGAGAGAGGTCGTCGCAGCAAGTGGATGTAGGAAAGTGCCAATTTAACGTCCGGGCCCTTATGAACGCAACCGATCTTTTCTCAAAGTAGGGTACCCGGTTATTGTCATCCCTAAGGCCCTTCTACTAAGATATTATTATTATTGTTTAACGGCCCATCGACACATCTAGGTCATTAGGGCCTTGAAATATATTAAAAACACAATACAGGGTTCCTACAGTATTTGTAAAAATATTCTCCCTGACTTTTCCCTGACTTTCCCTGACTATTTTCCCAAGTTCCCTGACCAATTTCTCATAAAATTTCCATTATAACTTTACGGTACTATACACGTGAAAATATTAATTTAAATAAATTTATTTCGGCCTCCTCCTCCTCTCTTACAGCCGACCTTGCCTCACCTCTCGTGGAAGAATAAGAAAGCAGACGTCTTGCCAATCAGTTGAGGGAAAATGATGGAAAAATAATCCCTATCAAAAATTTGTAACAAACTTGATTCCCTTTGGTATCATGTGCAGAAATACGTATTAAATAACAGGCCACTAAGAACATACTAAAGAGTTTGGTATCATTACAGTTTTATTTTACCTAAACTGTACATTTCCTGAACTGAATAGCTTACAACAGGAACTCTGTCTGCTTTCATATTATTCATGTCTCAAGTCAATTTTATTTTTATTAAAATTATCACTATAGTCATACAATAAGAAACTATGTTATATTTAATAAAGTGAAGCTTGCTTCTTCTTCAGTTCTTGCAACTCCACGTCTATTGCTTCTCGTTTCTCTTCAGTTGCCATCATTAATTTTTTTCTTTCTCCTTCTAAATCTTTAACTTGTATATCTAATTTCCTCTTTTCTGCCTTCTTGTCTTTTTCACTTTTTTCTTGCTTCTTCATCTCTAAGTATTCATGATAGCGTTTCCGAGCACCTCTCACGTAATCCAACATCTTTTTGCTAATGTGTATATTTTTAATCCCTCCTGCTTCTTGTATCTCATCATGAATGTGACGCTGTGCAATGACTGTCTTTTCATGCATGTTTTCAACCAGTAAAGATTTATTGACTGAAAAACCACCTTCAACAGTTGCATTCCCATGCGACAAGACAAGGCAAATCTTTATTACTTCCCAAAGATGTTTGTAGTTTGCTTCTCCTATTAGAAAGCTACCATAAATAGTGTCAAGTCCTACTTCATCACTAAACTGATCACAAGGACGAAATATTTCTTGAAGCTCAGATTTTTTGAGGTTGCAAAAATGCAAGTATTCTTTCTTGGCATTTTCAGACAGAACATCATTTATGATGTTGGCATGGTTGAGTTCCTCCAAAAGAAAAGAAAATCTCTTCTGGGCCAGTTGAGGTGAATGATGAATAACACAAGGATCCAATGAAGACAAACCTCTCACAGCTTTCTGTTTTAAGGGACTTTTTTCTTGTAGTTTTGCAATCATGGTGGTTAACATACTGCGGCACTCATGTATAAATTCTAATTTTTGTCTTTCTGTTACTGTGATCGCAGTTTCTCCTAACAAACGTTTTGTTGCAAATCCTATATCAATATTTTTGCTAAGGATCAAATTTTCTGATTTTTTTGTGTCTATAGACAGTAACTTTGGACCCGTGCACTTCATAAGATCCGGTTTCACACAACGATTCATAAGGTATCTTAGAAGTTTCTCTACAGCTTCAAAAAGATATGGAGTCATTGGTTTTGATGTCTGGAACCGTTGCAGGAAAGGCTGACATTCATCTGCAATTGTCTTGCACTTGCAGAACGCTAGTTTACACTTTAGGAATGGATCACAGGCTGCTCTTTTCAGTGTCTCTACAGGTTTTGTTTTAGGAAGTTTTGCTTCTTTGAGAAACTTAATAACATGGTCCTAAATTTGTAATGCCCTTTGAAAGAACTTCGCATTCTCTAACCAACGCACACCACAGAACTTCAATGGAAAAGTTGTACACCCTGTCAACTGGGTGAACAATGCTCGACGAGCTGGAGAGTCAGTGAACAGGTAGTACATGTGACGTAATAAGCTACTTATATCCCAATCAACAGACTCTACTCCTGTTCTCAAGGAACCATGAACAACATGAAGCCCACATGTTCCCAGATTTAGCAAACTACATACTTCATTGTCTGTTACAGATTTGAGGTGTTCCTGAAGAAGTGTTATAAACTTTAAATTGACATTTGGGCCATCCATTGACACTTGTATCAACTTAGAGAGTGGAAGAGGAGAAATACCATCCAGAAAATGCTTCAGTAATTCTTCAGCAGTGCTCCTATCGAAAAACACACTGTTTAAGTAACGACTGATGACTTTATGATTTTCCTTGTCCCAGAATCTAATTACAATGTCCATCTGTCCTCTTTGTAATTTGTTTTGATGAGGCATTGAATAAAGTTATTCAAAGTTGTTACATGATTTTAGGCGGTCCAGTAAATTATTATGAAAGAATGGAGCCAAGCCATGCACAATGAAGTATGCCGCCTTGTCTCCACCAAGGGTAAAGGCATTGGCAATGGAACACTCGGGAAACATCAATTGAAAAATTGTACTTAAATTATTGCACGAATTGAAAGACATTTTTTTGTCAACAACTTGCATAGCCCAAATGACTTCCGCCTTAGTTATATCATCTTTTATAACAAAAGTGTTATGGTTTCTTTGAGGCACTACACTAATTTCACTTTTAGCAACAGCTTCCTTCTGCGACGTTACGATTTTCGATGAAACAGAAAAACTCTTCGAGCAACCAGCAGAATCATCACTAGGTAGAATGTCTTTGTGTGCCAGAGATTCTCTTGAAACTGGGAGCTCGATGAACCTGAATCACTTGACTTTTTTGAAAAAAAAGTCAACAGAGAGCGTTGATTTGTCAAAGTTTCAAGAGTTTTGATATGAGTTGGTCCTTTTGCATGGGAAGCTAATGCTTGCTTTCCCATATTACTTAAGTTTATAATTTTTTTGCACACTTTACAAAATGCCTGCAGCTTATTACTTTCAACACCACTTATCCAGTATGAGAATTCAGGAAAATGGTCTGGGCTTAGCCAGAGCTGGTTAAAAACGGTTTTTTTTGTTAGACAATGCTGGTGTAGTCTAATCAGTCCTGGTGCACTGTATCAAACTATAACGATGATAAACCTTGAACAAGAACAAAAACAAGTGATCACTAAAGTTAAAAGAATTGTCATGTGCAGGCTAGGAGACCTCTGCGTTCACATTCTGAAATAAAATGCTACCAAAACTTGTGTTAGGGCAAGTTTGAGCATGGTAAGTGCCCCTCAGCTTTCTTCAGTGGGGCAGTGGCTTATGACGCAGTAAATAGAAAAAATATTTTCTTTGTTTTTTCTAAGTGTGACATGAAGACATGAATTGTCATTTCCCTGACTTTCCCTGACCTTTTTAAAGCTTCCCTGACTTTCCCTGACTATTATTTTTTTCCCTGACTTTCCCTGACTTTCCAGAGCGTAGGAACCCTGCAATAAAATCCCCATAGGGGAAAGAGATAAAACATTCACCATCTGAGACACTCCTTAGGAGTGCTCAAATGAACTCTTGGTATCTATTAAGTGATATACCTGCTAAAAGAAAACCACAAGTGTATCACTCCAATAAAAAGACAAAACAAACATATTAAAATATAACACGTTAAAAAGACAAAACATGTTAAAATGATAATACGTTAAAAAGACAAAACATGTTAAATTGTAATAATACTGTTAAAAAGATCTCAATATGAGATAATATCCAAAAGAGCCACTTTATAAAAGTGACTCAAATGGCATTAAAAAGATCCGCCTGGCGTATAAAACGGAGTAAACAAATAACTCCATCCGCACAATCGCGTAATAAAAAACTTAAGGCACCTTTAAAATCAAGAGCCAGACGGATAGGGGCTAATTTGCGACACTCCACCAAAATGTGATGCACACTAAGGGGAGTATCACAAAACTCACACACTGGAGATGGATCCCCTCTTAGTAAAAAACTATGGGACAATGAAGTATGCCCGACGCGGAGTCTCGTCACGATGACCTCCTCTCTTCTAGACTTTCGTATAGAAGAGGGCCACCGCGACACACCGTCCCTGATGGACCGCAGCTTGTTCTGAGCAGGGGTCGAGACCCACTGCTCGTGCCAGGTGCGTAAGACTCCACGCCGAACATAACCCTTTAGATCTAAAAACATGACACCCAGACTCACCTCCGGAGGCAGGCTTGCTGCCTCCTTGGCTACCTGGTCCACCAGTTCATTTCCCGGAAGACCAACGTGATCAGGAGTCCAGCAAAAGGCGAGCCGGGTGCTTAATGAATCAATTTTAAAAATTTGCTCATGTATCATCTGCATGAGGGATTCCATGAGTAGAGAGTGGACAATGCCAACAGAGCACTCATGGAATCCGTGCAGATGAGGACAGAACGGTGACTACTTCGGTAAACAAAACACAAAGATTTAAAAATGGCATATAATTCAGCCGTAAAAACACTGGTTTCTTTAGGTAAACCAAATTTAAAATTGGATCCTTCCACAACAAAAGCACATCCCACGGAGGCTCCAGATTTAGAGCCGTCAGTGTAGATGCGCTCGAATCCGTGAAAGCGAGTGGAGAGGATCTCATTAAAGGTCCTCTCATATACAAAGTTTGGGGTGGTCGCTTTAGGGAACTTGGCAAGATCAAAATGGCATTCAGGTAGGCGTATCTTCCAGGGAGAAACACGACCTGGGGATGTGGGGATAGCCTTTGGCAAAACTATCCCACACGTGTCGAAAACCGAAAGCATCCTGATCCCAACCGACCTTGTACTACGCCATTTGGTTTCATACAAGACACGGTTAGGGGGATGAAACACAGGACGATAGGCAACATGCTGCGCCATGCAATGAAGTTTCGACACGTAAGATGCCAGAAGATAGGACCGCCGGTAAGAAAGAGGCGGCTCACCGGCGTCGGCACAGATGCTGACGACTGGACTGGTACGAAAGGAACCAGTAGCCAGTCGAATGCCAGCGTGGTGGACACTATCTAGCATCTTTAACGCCGAGGGTCTAGCTGAGCCATAAACAAAGCTCCCGTAATCTAGTTTAGATCTGACCAGGGCCCTATACAGGCGCATCAAGGTTTCCCTATCAGCACCCCAGGACCGGCCGCTAACCACTTTGAGCAAATTCAATGCCTTGATACACCTCACTTTCAGGTCTTTGATGTGAGGGATCCAAGTTAGTTTAAAATCGAATAAAAGTCCCAGGAACCTTACGGTCTCGGAGACAGGTAAAACAACGTTGTTCATTAAAATATTGGGGGCTACTAAGATATTGCAACCGGGGGGCTACTAAGATATTGCAACCGGCGCACTTTCATTTAGGAGCTCAAGGCAGTGGTATCCAATAATAAACAGAGAAGAGCCGGGTTAGTTGCCAAGGTCGTCAACGGAAAGGCCAAAGGCCTCTGTGCAGGATGAACGGTGGGAAAAGGAAGAAAAAGGTAAGGATAGATAAAGCGAAGGGGGAAAGAGTGAAAAAAAAGGGGGAAAGTGAAGGAAGAAGAAAATGATGTGAAAGGAAAGATATAGGATAGGTTTGTCTCACACGAGGTACGTCCTGCACAGAAGCCTCCCCTTTTAGTCGCTTCTTATGACAAGCAGGGGTTACTGCGGGACTATTCTAAACCCCGTCCCGCAGGGGACACATCTCTATTAAAATTAATGTTTCCCTCTTTATATTTCATTCACCTCTGACGCTTTGAAATTGCTCTTTGCATTAAAATCGATTATAAAAACTAGAAACATACAAACTTTAAAAAATATATATTTAAAAGCTATATGAGGTTGAAGTTTTGGCAGAAACAGAAAATATTTTCCCAAGTTTGTTGTGTTTGTGTTTTTTTCTTGAATACATTATGCTATCACGGTAAATATGTTTACATCATGAAGCAAAACATCAATTTTTAGGTTTTCAAATCTAAATCAGTGCTTTTATATTATTATTATTTAGCACCACGTCTTACTACCCGTTCCTGTCATACGCGTGCTTTTATAATTTATACTATAAAAATATATGGAATAACTAAAGAAAAAATGCGTTACAAACGGCCTTTAATTAATTATGTTAATTAATCTCTTAATAAACCATTCACTATCATTTGCACGTATCTTTAGGAATCAAGAATCGAGGTATTTTCTTGATTCTCGATACTCTCGATACCCTTAAGAATCGAGACAAAAAAATTTCTCATCTCTATTATATATTAACATAGCTCGTCCAGTCTGAGATTATTTTGCTGGACCTCACAAAGCCAATACTCGCACGCCTTAGCGTTCTATATACTAGTATCTACTGGCAATAATAGAATCAAATATTTAAATAATATTTTGAGGCTATCAAATTATGTAAACGTATGCCGACGTCAATTCCTGAAGACACAGAATTCCTTAATATATGCCATCAAGTATTTAGATGTGTTATTATTTAACTGTTTTAATTTTTTTTATATTCTTTTATACTTGATTAAATGTATTATTTTCTAAGAATTCAAAACCATTGTTAGTTATATTTCCCCAAGTTAAAAATACGGTTGATAATTCTTAATTATGTTTAATATTTTTAGATGCCAAAAAGAGCTACAGTATCAACTGTTCCTAATTTTGAAGAATCTAGAAGGAATTATCAGTCCAGACGGAAACGATGCCCCTCCTTCGTCAATAATTTGGAAAAATGCCAGTTGCTCCGTTCAAGTCACTATATGTCTGTCTAGTAAGTATATATGTGTATATGTCAGAGAAAACAGGAACGACATACAAAACAAGCTTCGGGCTCATTTTGGAATTGGAACTTAAGACGGAGATACAGGTGAAGTGGAACTTTTAAAAGAATTCAAAATTCTCAACGATGAAGAATCTAGTGATGATATTTTAGATTCTTATTCTGATAATTTTGATTCATCATTTGGTAAAAATAACAATACAAATGTTCTTTCTCCAATTGTTCTATTCAGAACGCTTTCTTGAGAAAGATGGGAGGAAATAAAGCCAACATGTTGTTTATATGGAGCACCAACTGCAAATAAAATGCGACGATACAGCGATCTTTCTCCTGCAGAGGGATTCTGGATCTTTTTAACGAAAGCGATGGAGTATTAACCGATTACTATCGCCTGTCATAGCGAGTCTCGTATTTCGGATTCTTTGCTTGATAAAGCGAGATCGTCACAGAATTGATTTTCAAAGATATCGTTAGGAAATGTGATTTAATGAGGCCCTGTTTAGCGAGGCTAAGTCCACAGCCCATTGAAACACGCGGCTTTAGCGGGAAGAAAATAGAAACAAGCAAGGTATGGCGTTTACAAGGTAAGCTAATAAATAACAATATTTTTGTTTCATTACTCTGTGTAGCTTAGTTCTTAAATAGTATACTTCTATGAAAACAGACCCACTTGCTTTCAATATAATTTCAAGGAAATGTTCATCCGTAGTTTATATTAAGTTAATTAACTAGAGTTTATTAAAATATTAAATATTATATTCATAGGAAAATTACGATCTTATTGATAAAAAAGTTAAATATATACCTGCCAATCCATAAATTAAGTAAATACAGACTAATATTCTTATTACAGCAGTTCTAACAGTTGTTCCTTTTTTATATTCTAAAACCAATTAGAGAAGTAAATAGTAGAAGTGTTCTGAAAAACTATAATTCCACCTAAAAATTCGTCCATTTTTTTTTACAAAGATGTGTAGTAGGAATTACTTTGTAATTCTGTGTTCATATATGTTTTGCAGCAAAGTTGTTCGTGGTGAAAAGGCCTCTCCTGACCAAATTTATACCTTGGTGGACTACATGCTGGACCGCAGGAAGTTGCAGCTGGGCGCCTCTGTAGGATGAGGGGAAGGGAGAGTTGAGCAGCGCGATGGCAAAAATTGGGTTCATTGCTCAACACAATGGGGCCCCATAAGAGTGTGGTCCAGTGGCAAAGGGTGGGAAATATCTCTATTGGTTTTCTATATGAACTAGGTAATTGCTATTATCATTTTAAAAAATATTTTCCCACGTGATAAAAGTGGGTTTGTTAAGTCATTAATATTTCTGCGAAAGAAAGTATACTAGAAATATTTGAGCATTATCACTGATAATAATAATTAATGTTTTTAGGTCTGGACTGACCTAAAATACAAAGCTCGAAGGCATGCAGCAATATTGAGGGCAGGTCATTTAAAAACTGGCAACAAGCCTAAAGATGAGCCTGCCCTAAATGATATGGAGAAGAAAATTCTCACCATTATTGGGCCAGAGACTGCAGAGGGCTACAGTTTAGCAGATAGCGTACTAGAGAGACAGGTGAGACTAATTATTGGAATGTAAGAAGTTGCATTTGAAATTTCTTTGGTTTGATGCATCCTTTAAAATTGTGATACTCTTATATGGTAAATAGATAACTTGCAATTTATTTTTTCTTAAAGTACCATTCTATCAGTTCAATTTGCTTTTAGAAAAGTTAAAAATAAATTACCACCAAAACCAATACAAGGAAATATTTATTTTATAGGAAGACATTCTTAAGGCCATAGATGAAATCCCTGTCCCTTCAGTTGAATATGACCCTCCACAATTACCTCCCAAAAGAAGTGAGCAGCAATCCCGGGCTACATAGGGCTAGGTCGATGGCAGGGGATACACCATCAAAGGTGGATAAGTGTGTCTGGGTCCCGGTGTTCATTAACACCAGGTTTCCCGAGACAAGAATATCCTCTACCATCCTCCCGCGGGTGTCTGTAAAATTAGACCACCACACCAGGTTATGCGCGTTAAAGTCCCCCAAGATGATATAGGGGGCGGGAAGTTGTATAAAGAGGGCCTCTAGAGTACTCTTGGAAACACGTTCACCCGGTGGGAGGTAAATGCAGCATATTGTTACTTCCAAAGGGAGGGAGACTCTGACAGCAATCACTTGGAGATCAGAGAAAATATTTATAAACTTATGATATATGTTGCTACGTGCAAATATAGCCACACCTCCGCTAGCCCGATCAAAGAAAGGCTTGTCGGTACGATATACATCGTACCCACGAAGCATCGGGTTGTCAGTTGGGCGGAAGTGGGTTTCCTGCAAACACAAGATGGGAGAATGCAGGGAAGAAATTAGTAGTTTAATTTCCTCTACACGAGCATAGAAACGCCTACAATTCCATTGTAGTAGCGACATAAATTATTAGTATGAAATTTAGTTATCCTCGCAATCCATTTCACTATCCTTTAAAAATAAAAATTTGTTGAGGTCCTTTTTAGGCCCTCTTGCCTTTCCCAGTCTCTCCTGTACCTCCCGCTTCAGGAGAGGCTTCGGTTTATTTTGGAGAGACTGGGTAGTCGGATTCTTGTTCGAAGGCTTTAAGGCCTTCGACGCTTTTTTAATAAAAAAAATTTCGGCGGTCTCTCGCTGGTCCTTCTTCAAGGCACCAGTGGGACTCGCCTTAGCGGCCTCACCTGTTCCGCAACTCGTCCCCACCTGCAGAAGCCCAGAGGTGGGTGGGAGAGGCTCAACAACGGCCGCCCTTGTTTTAGTAACCCGAGGCGGGCCGGGGGGGATTTCCCGAGGCGGACTCGGGGGTGATCCCCGGGGTGGGCTCGGGGGTGTTCCCCGAGGTGGGCTCGGGGGTGTTCCCCGAGGTGGGCTCGGGGGAGTTCCTCGAGGAGGTCTCCTCGGTGGTATAGATGGGGAAGACGACCGTTGTGGCGGTTTGGACTCCTTTAAAAATTTAGGCCCACAGAAGTTGGCGCGGAATCAACATAGATGTCTCGAGAAGAGACCAATGGCACTGGTCGCGTTAGCTCCTTAGCAAGATTAACTGCGCAATGGCAGTTGGGACAGTTTATATTTTGACTGACAATCCGGCTATATGAAGTTTGAAATACCGGAGCTTGACTCGATACGTATTCCTTGCGTGCCTGGGCATATGAGATCTTCTTTTCAGATTGTATCTCCAGGACTTTCTTCTCTACCTTCCATTTTGGACAGGCCCGAGACCAGGCGGAATGCGGACCCTTGCAGTTGACGCAGTTTTTAGGAGACTCGCATGGTGTTTCGTGAGCCTCCAGTCCACAATCCGCACAGGTTGGCTTACCACGGCATCGCAGATTCGTATGCCCAAATTCCTGGCACTGAAAACGGCGCCGAGGGTTAGGGACATACGGCCGGACCCTGAGCACGCGGAAGCCTGCTCGGACCTCCTTCGGAAGGGTAGGAGTCGCAAATGTGAGGATATAAGTATCCGTCTTCTTTTCTTGTCCATTATTTTTTGTGACAATACGGTACACTTCGGTGACATGCTGGGGGGAAAGCTCCTCACAGATCTCCTCAATGCTTACGCAGTCGAGGTCAAAACAAGTGACCACTCCCTTGCAAACATTGAGGAATCCGTGAGGTTCCACCTTCACCGGTATTGAAGCCGTATTACTCGACGGTATTTCAGTAATAGCCATGATGTTGGAGGACTGGACGTCAGTTACAGTCTGTATCAAAATATTGCCATCACGCAATTTCCTTATAGAGACGTTCGATTTTGCTGCACCATTTATCGCTCTTTCGAGGATAAATGGGCTGACGCGCTTAAGGTTTCCATTGGCATCATCTCGAGACATCACCAGGAAGCGGGGCTGGGGCCTCACCATTTCCCGGGATTCAACAGGGACAGGGCTGGACAGCCTTACCCGTTTCCGCCTCTTATCTATATTACGACCCTGCGAGGGGCCGGGCAGACAGTTGCCAGGGGCGACAATGTTGTCGGCCATGCCATGATTGGGGACAACCTACACAATACTCGGATCGTAGACCCAGGGTGATCCAAGTTGGTTCTACCACATATGGCCCTGTTAACTGTCCCGGCGAGAGGCTCTATACGACGCTAGACATGACAACCTTCGCATAGAGCATCGCCGAGACAGAGGTAGTCGCAGCAAGTGGGTGTAGGAAAGTGCCAATTTTACGTCCGGGCCCTCATGAACGCAACCGATCTTTTCTCAAAGTATGGTACCCGGTTATTGTCATCCCTAAGGCCCTTCTACTAATATATTGCAACCAGCGCACTTTCATTTAGGAGCTCAAGGCAGTGGTATCCTATAATAAACAGAGAAGAGCCGGGTTAGTTGCCAAGGTCGTCAACGGAAAGGCCAAAGGCCTCTGTGCAGGATGAACGGTGGGAGAAAGGAAGAAAAAGGTAAGGATAGATAAAGCGAAGGGGGAAAGAGTGAAAAAAAAGGGGGAAAGTGAAGGAAGAAGAAAATGATGTGAAAGTAAAGATATAGGAATGGTTTGTCCCACACGAAGCACAGAAGCACAGAAGCCTCCCCTTTTATTCGCTTCTTACGACAAGCAGGGGTTACTGTGGGACTATTCTAAACCCCGTCCCGCAGGGGGGTTCATCTAACTTAACATAACAAATCGAGCCAAACATCTTCATTCTCGAGGATGACTATATGTACAGTGTTGATGTGTAAATGTTTACAGTTTTCAATCGATATAAAAAATATATATTACTAAGCTATTTTGATAAATTTAGCTTTCCTGTTTTGGTTTAATTATTTTGTTTCAATGTCTGATCACTATAACTTATGCTAAGGAGTGAATCTTGGTCATAATACCAACAAATGAATTACTATTATTGTTATTATTGTTGTTGTTTAATGGCCCATCGACACATCTAGGTCATTAGGGCCTTGAAATATATTAAAAACATAATAAAATCCCCATAGGGGAAATAGATAAAACATTCACCATCTGAGACACTCCATAGGAGTGCTCAAATGGCCTCTTGGTATAAATTAAGTGATACACCTGCTAAAAAAAACCACAAGTGTATCACTCCAATAAAAAGACAAAACAAACATATTAAAATATAACACGTTAAAAAGACAAAACATGTTAAAATGATAATACGTTAAAAAGACAAAACAACATGTTAAATTGTAATAAAACTGTTAAAAAGATCTCAATATGAGATAATATCCAAAAGAGCCACTTTATAAAGTGACTCAAATGGCATTAAAAAGATCCGCCTGGCGTATAAAACGGAGTAAACAAATAACTCCATCCGCACTATCGCGTAATAAAAAACGTAAGTCACCTTTAAAATCAAGAGCCAGACGGATAGGGGCTAGTTTGCGACACTCCACCAAAATGTGATGCACACTAAGGGGAGTATCACAAAACTCACACACTGGAGGTGGATCCCCTCTTAGTAAAAAACTATGGGTTAATGAAGTATGCCCGACGCGGAGTCTCGTCACGATGACCTCCTCTCTTCTAGACTTTCGTATAGAAGAGGGCCATCGCGACACACCGTCCCTGATGGACCGCAGCTTGTTCTGAGCAGGGTCGAGACCCACTGCTCGTGCCAGGTGCGTAAGACTCCACGCCGAACATAACCCTTTAGATCTAAAAACATGACACCCAGACTCGCCTCCGGAGGCAGGCGTGCTGCCTCCTTGGCTGCCTGGTCCGCCAGCTCAATGAATTACTAAATAGCTCTGTTTACACACTAGATCCTTAAGGTTAAGTTATGTTAAGTTAACTTTAAGTTAATGTTAGGTTAATCGTGATCCCGGCATTACAGCTTTGCCTGGAATCAAGCCTGGACTCTCTTGGATGAGTCTAGCTATTAACCACTCATATAGTTGAATCACACTTATTAATGTCGATATATTCTAACCATTTAAAAAAATGCACCTTGTTTGAAACTTAAAAAAGGTCTTATTGATATAGCCTACTTTTGAATGTCCTGACTCTACATTTAAGCCTACTTAGATGATTTTATCCACATTCAAACCTTCCTAAAAAATTATTAGATCTAAACTAAAATCTATTTTGGGGTCCAAAAATAAAGGGGATCGGAATGTTTTGGTCAAGCAAAAATGACTAATATTTTGTTTTTGCAAATTTGGAATGACGATTCTTTGTGTCTTTTGTCAAATACACAGTAAGCAGTAGCTGTTTGTACATTTAGATCATTGTGAATTTTATTTACCTCTGTTCGATATACTGTGCGCAGTAACTGTGTGTACATAGTTCATTGCTGGTTTTCCATTCTACAATATATTATAAAAAGTAGCTATTGATTATTAAATAAATTAAATGACTATGGATAATCATTCAATAATGATTACGAATAAACTTTATTCACCAACCCTTTAATTGTAGTATGTATTATCTTATTTATTAAGTTGATCACCCAAAGAATTTTTTTCATTTAGCCCATTTTTATACCTATGTTTTTCTGTTTTAAGGAGCTCAATCAAGATTATCTAGAACAGCCGGAGTTAATAGTGTTAGATGAAGATAGCGGAGCTATAATAAATCCCTGTGCTTCAAGTTCGCCTAGTGAGGTTCTTGAAGAAAACCACATTGAGCAGAGGATGTTTTCTCCTCTTTCATATCAAGAGAGTCAAGAGGAACTGAATCGGTGAACTGTGGTGGAGGAAGATTGAGTAGAGGTTGTGTCAAGTCAGTGTTTTGCGGGACGGATTCGTGTAAGTGTGGTGGACTGGAATGCCTGGGTGGTGAAGACCCTGTCTCCATAGGGAGGATTTGGAGCGAAGTTTTGTGGCAGGGGGTAGACTTATTCATATTAATCATATCATATGTAAGGTCTATTTCAACTTTTAGTGTGGTATTATTTTGGTAATGTTTACATAGTTGCACCCGTTCTAATGGGATATTAGTGAAATAATTGGCCGGTCGGGAAGGGGCGTGAGGCTGGGTAATATTAAAACTCCCCTTCACTGATTAGGTTAAGGGTTAATTATTATAATGACATGCTTTCTAAATTGTTAAAGTGACTAATTGGTGTCTGTAATAGACAGCTGTGCGGTAATGTTTTTGGGGATCAATTTATGTGATGTCGACTAATTAGATTGATCACTTGTGATTTTTTCTTATTACTATAGAATAGGATTAGATTGATCACTTATATATTTTTTCTAATTGCACTACCGGTATAATAAATACATCCATTCAATTATCCATTTATCCATCCATTTCGAAAACGCCTGTCCAAAAAGAATTCATCAGAGACATATTTTGAACACTCGAAAAATGTTTTCCCTACTATTGCAAGTGCACTAGCGAATCCACCTCCTACACCAGTCACCCCAATCCTCACAACTGAAAGCTAGCTAGGTATATCTTCAAGCATTGACTCAATATCATATAAAAGACTCCGAATCGAAACAACTTACAAAATAATGACCCCACTAATGGAGGCCCAACTTGAAGATTTAGAGCCTTATGATAATAATTCCAAGCAATAGGTTTCTGTTTATAATGTTCCACTATTTTACAAATTTTACTATTTAACAGGGTTTTTGTTTTATAAATAAACCATCTTGAGTTTTTTTATGAAAGATAATTCCAGTTAAAGAAATGTATTTTTATCAATTGGGCTATTGTCAGGGTTAAAAAAAATTCTTTTATTTAAAAGAAAACACGCGCCTCCTGGTTTTATTGAGAGAAAAAACAGGTTTTATTGCGTGTTTTCTTTATCGAAAAAACTTTTTTAAAAAACAACAGATTTTACATTCATTTTGTTTCTAAAATGATTGTTTATCGGGGAAACACAAGGTACAGTTGTGCAAAGAGTTTAATGTGAATTAAAAAGTAAATTTGCAAAAGCTATTAATAATGTGTCACTAGTGGGATAAATATTAATAATGTGTCACTAGTGGGATGGATATTATTAATGTGTCACTAGTGGGATGGATATTATTAATGTGTCACTAGTGGGATGGATATTATTAATGTGTCACTAGTGGGATGGATATTATTAATGTGTCACTAGTGGGATGGATATTATTATTGTGTCACTAGTGGGATGGATATTATTAATGTGTCACTAGTGGGATGGATATTATTAATGTGTCACTAGTGGGATGGATATTATTAATGTGTCACTAGTGGGATGGATATTATTAATGTGTCACTAGTGGGATGGATATTATTAATGTGTCACTAGTGGGATGGATATTATTAAATGTTAGTACCAAGGTCCAGTTTTTGATGACCTTAAAACAGCCAAAAAAAAAGACCTATAAAATTATACTAATAACTCTAAATAATGACTTTAGATTTGCAAAAAATGACCTAAAAATTGATTGAGATTCCATAATATGATGTATTTATTACAAGGGTTTGGATTTACACTTTACACGTAATCAAAAATATCTCCATTGTCTGTCCATTTCCAGTTTTTCCTCGGTGTGGCCTCGTCTGGAATAGAATGATCCGTATTCAGTCCCAGGAAATCCTATAGTCTAACATTGCTCAGTTTCCATAGAGGAATGTTTGCAGATACCAGAACGTCACACAAATCTTTATAAAATGTTAAGGATTTTCTTGATTCGTGAATGCATTTTGTGCATGTAATATTGAAAGGTTTCCTTTTTATCAATATTCGAGATACCACGGACATGTTTGTTGCGACTGATATGGTGTTGAATGGTTACATTTTTTATCTGATGCCAGCCACTTTCACTTCACATATTTTACAGGAAAGTATTTCACTCTCTGTAGAAAAAACATCCTCTTCGAATTCAGTAATAATTTGCCTCAAATGACTCGCTTTAGATGGTTTGGTCCAAAGCATTCTAAATACACATAAAATGATTGTAAACGAATAAATATAGCGTGCACTTTATAAATGAAAACTCTGCATTTAAAATCTTTTGACAGCAAAAACATGTGTTCTACTCAACATTGGAATACAAATACCTGCTTTAAAAGAGATAGCTAGCTACCCATCCCCCTGCAGCCCTTTCCAGACATGGTATCACCAGGAATGTAAAGACGATAAAAAGTTCATTTTAACCCTAAAATTGCTTTCCCCACCCCGTGCAACCCTTTCCAACTTAGGTGCAGTTAAGGTCTTACCAGGAATGTGGATTTTATAAGCACGCAGGTAAAGAGGCACAAAGTTCCTTTGGACTTTATTATCTTCTTCAGTCAACAAGTGTGTGGTAAAATATCTGATGTTTGAATATTCACGTTTTATCAAAGCACCGATAATTCACACACACACACACACACACATATATATATATATATATATATATATTATATATATATATATATATATATATATATATATATATATATATATATATATAACCTTTTTAAAGTCATTTTCAAACATATTTCCAAAAAATGCTTAAAAATTACTTCTCTAAAAATCTAAAATGGCAAAAAAAAAAGTCCTATAAAATATAAATTTCTGCAATCAGGGGATTATGAACAGAGTTTATGTACTTATGAGCAGTGTCTCTGATGGACAAAAAAAAGACGTCATCAAAATCCGGGTCCTGTTAACACTTATTGATTAACATGAGGGTTAGAAAAAAACTGTGTTTTAATGGGCGTTATTTCATGAACCTCTTGAACTTTGATTTCCACATCAGTGTCATTTAGATTTTTTTCTAATTATACTAATGTGTTAGTTATGAGGTAGGTTTAATTTAGAAGAACTGCACACATATTTGCATGAAGTAAGATTGAGAAACCATTTAGGAAAAATCACCCTCATTGAACCCAACCATGATCGAACCCCAATCTCCTTCACCTCATAAGTCTAGTTTATTGCGAGAGTAGCGCGTCAGACTGTACAGCCATCGAGGTAGGTTTTGATAGGTGTCAAAGCTACACAAAATGTAAGGGTTGATAAAACTAGATCACAACTAGGGGATATTAAGCCCAAATCTAATTTAAGGAGTGCTAAACCTAGAGAGAGAAACCTATTTCAAAGCACTAATACATGCCTGCTTTCGGATACTAACACTTATTTTAATGCATTTTGATAGATTTAGTTTAAAAACTTTGATGTGTTTTCCTTAGTTGAAAAATAATATAAATACGTTGAAAAATGAAGAATTAAATTCTTAAAACGATCCTGAAATTAGGGGTTTAAAATTTATTGCCTGAAATGTAGATCTTGATCTCTAACTGGATAAAAATGTGAATCTTTCACATCTTTTGGCCAATCAGCTTTGTGACTACAGAAGTGAATCCTCTTCTTCTGCATCTGATTAGTTTGTTCTTTGTTTACTAAAATTATAATATCCAATAAATATTTATGTATGAATAAGATTTTTTCTTTCCAATCCTGGTAAGCACAATATGTCAGTGCTTTTTGAAATTGACATAAATAATTATTTAGTAACTGTTTTTTAATTTTATTGTATAATACAATGCCACTAATTATGTAATTCTTTGTTTACTAATTCTGTAATATTAAAGCGACATTTACATGTGAAATCTCGACATTGGTGTTCTCAAAATAATACCAAATTTTGTGATCCAGCATTTAATTACCCACATCAGTGGCCAAGTGGGCTAAGGTTCCACTATTGTGTAAGACTAGTTTGTTGATAACAGGGAGATCGGGGTTCGAATCCTCGTCAGTTCTACTGAGGGTGGTTTTTGCTAAATGGTTTCACACTGTCCTTCCATACGAATGGTGGTAGATTACCTGTAAAATACTTCCTTCCTCAGAGTAACCATCATATAGGAGTAGAGCCTTTAATTTAAATAGAACGACCATAATAAGATAGTTTTAGAAACGGAAGATTAATGTTTTTATATACAAAAATTATTACAGTTGAAAATAAATTAGAGTCCATAACACGAATCGCCATTGTTACGATTTTGATACAAAATACAATTTTATCCTGCCATTGTCCTGGTCGATGACAATGGTCCGTCGTCCATTGCAGATGAAAAGATAGTCAATTCTGGCATACATGCGTAGACATTTTATATAGGAGTTTCGTCGCATGAACGGGGAGGTGGGAAAACAGAAACACACGCTAGGTGACGTCAACGATGTCTTCCAATAGTAACGTACACCTTTGTTTACACTGCTCCATCGGAATATCAGCCAGTTTCTCCAATCTTCCAATGTTTTATTGGTGGTACTTACTCCAACCACCAGAGGTCAGGTACGTAGTTATCCCTTGTTGTCCTCGAAGTTACACAGCTCATTACTCGCCAGTTGAAAACGGAATGCCGGGACGTCTAGTTGACACATCGTATCTCGTTTGACCCACTCGTCGTTTTGGTACGCCAAATGTAGGCCAGATTTGCAGGTTACTAGTGTAAGCAGATTTATTAGGTACAGTAAGTACATAAAAAAAACTATTAACATAGAATTGGATTTAGTAGTTAAATTTATTGTCCAGCATTATTTTATCATGTCTTATTAACCTACATGAACTACAACAGAGAAGATTACTATTGTAGGGATCCTAATAGAGTTGTATTTATTGGAGCGGGTAGTATGATTTACTGAGATACATGCGTTTACGTCATCATGGGGCGGGGTTCTATTGTAACATTTTACAACGTAATGTTACAGCTTTAGCAAAGAAAACATACAAACATTCTATAAGCTTCATGAAGATGTTTACGAAAAGGATAAATTCACTCCTGATAGAATTTACAATGTCGATGAGAGTGGTATTACTATTGTACAGTCAAAAGTACCAAAAGTAATTGGCCTTCGAGGTAAAAAAAAAACAGGTAGCTGCTTTGACATCATGAGAACGCGGGGCTCTTATAACATTTGTTGCTTGCATGAACGCAGCAGGTTCTTTTGTGCCTCCCTTAGTAATTTTCCCGAGGAAAAATATGAGTGAACAGTTTAAAAAGGGGGCTCCACCAGGAACAATTTTTGCAGCGCAACCTTCATGTTGGATCCAAACCAACTCTTTCACGCAGTGGTTTCGACACTTCATCGAGTATTCCAGTCTCACAAAGCAAAAACCTGTGCTGTTACTCTAGGATGGTCACTACAGCCACACACAAAATAGTGAATTGATCGACTTAGCAAAACAAAAAAAGGTTAGAGTTGTTTCACTGCCACCTCACTGCTCACACAAGTTACAGCCCTTGGAAAATACTTTCATGGGACCTCTCAAAGTCTACTATAGCGAGGAAATCAGGCAGTGGTTAAGGCATAATGAACGTGCTCTCAGTGCTTTTGATGTAATGGAGCTGTTCGGTAAAGCCTATATTAGATTTCAAACTGCTCAAATAGTAATTAACGGATTTGAAGAAACAGGCATCTACCCCTTGAACAAAAATCCGTTTTCAGATGCTGAATACATTGAAGAGGGCAACAAAGAGCAAGGTTCTCCTTTTTATGAATCTGTGTTAAAAGAAAAGACAGCAAGAAATCATCTGACCCTCCCAGAGAACAGAGAAGAATGTGTTGAGGAGTTATTGAGCTGGAGTTTGACCCAAATAAACCATCAACATCTTCAACAGCTCGGGGTGTTAATCTGTCCACAGTTTCTTGAAGATTCTCAAGTTACGACTTCTAAAATCAGCCATTTTGACGTCACCCCCATTCCAAAAATTCATGAGGAGCTCTAAAAGGGGACGAAAGGCCTGCAGCTCTACGGTCATTACATCTACGCCTCACAAAGCCAAATTAGTGGAAGCCAAAAAAGCGAAAAAGCAACAAGGGATTCGTCGTGGTCGTGGAAGCAACCGTGGCCGGGAACGTGGATCAGCACCTGCACTAGAGCCTTCATACGATAAGAAAGGGAAAGAGCTATTGAAAAAGCGCCTCAGTTTTGAAAGAAAAGTCGAAGAATCCAGCAGCGAAGATGGTGAAAGCGTGTCCTCCGGTAAATCAGATTTAGACTTTACTCCAGGAGTTTCCCCTTCCACAGACAATGATGTGAGGTGTATGTTTTGTGATGGCAAGTTTTCGGATGACACTAAAGGGGAACTTTGGGTCATGTACGTAATGTGTTCGCTGTGGGCCCATGTCGAATGTGCAGGGGCTGAAAAAAACACATATTTGCGACTGTTGTCGCCAACCTACTTACTAATTCTAAAATGAATTGTAGAAGTAATTAACTGTTATAATCTACTAATTACTCTTTTTATGTTATTAAAAAGTGTCATTGATGTATTACAAGTGTACTTTATAATGCTATAATATTTTCTCTGATTTAATCTCTTTTTATATACTTTTTATTGTTATATTGGTTTTTTGTATTAGGGGTCCGGTTTAGGAAACCTTTTTCAAAATTGCCAAAGTGTAATGTTTTGGAAAAAAAATTACTTCCATAATTATTATTCTTTTAGTGAAAATAAAATATGTATAGTAAATAACATTATGAAGTATACAGTACATGCTTTAAAAGATAACTTTTAACAATTTTCAATTTTTTTAAAATCAAATGGGGGTCCGGATTTGGGCGCTCTCCTCTATATACACACACACACACACACACACATCGATGGCTTAAAGCACAAATATTGTTATGTCCACTTTTTAACATACTGAGATAAAATAAAAAGAATGTAATATGGGCGAGCAAAATAAAACAAACTAAAGCTACACCATTATGTAAATTATTTATAGAAAGTTTAACTATTTAAGTTTAATTTTGGTGAATAATTATAGTTGTACCTTTTGAACAATGTTGATAGGAAATATTTATTTCATGTGTTACATGGACATACAAAATCTGTGCATCAGATGTTGATGAAATTATGGACATAGGAATATTGTGTGCTAGAATAATGATCTAGATGTGTATTAAATTAGTGGTAGGATAATAAATTTAGTACAAAATAATTAAATGTTTATATTTAAACAAACATTTTAATTTTATCCACACAAACTACACACAAAGAAAATGTATTATTATTATTGTTTAACGGCCCATCGACACATCTAGGTCATTAGGGCCTTGAAATATATTAAAAACATAATAAAATCCCCATAGGGGAAAGAGATAAAACATTCACCATCTGAGACACTCCATAGGAGTGCTCAAATGGGCTCCTGGTATAAATTAAGTGATACACCTGCTAAAAAAAAACCACAAGTGTATCACTCCAATAAAAAGAGAAAACAAACATATTAAAATATAACATGTTAAAAAGACAAAACATGTTAAAATGATAATACGTTAAAAAGACAAAACAACATGTTAAATTGTAATAAAACCGTTAAAAAGATCTCAATATGAGATAATATCCAAAAGAGCCACTTTATAAAAGTGACTCAAATGGCATTAAAAAGATCCGCCTGGCGTATAAAACGGAGTAAACAAATAACTCCATCCGCACTATCGCGTAATAAAAAACGTAAGTCACCTTTAAAATCAAGAGCCAGACGGATAGGGGCTAGTTTGCGACACTCCACCAAAATGTGATGCACACTAAGGGGAGTATCACAAAACTCACACACTGGAGGTGGATCCCCTCTTAGTAAAAAACTATGGGTCAATGGAGTATGCCCGACGCGGAGTCTCGTCACGATGACCTCCTCTCTTCTAGACTTTCGTATAGAAGAGGGCCATCGCGACACACCGTCCCTGATGGACCGCAGCTTGATCTGAGCAGGGGTCGAGACCCACTGCTCGTGCCAGGTGCGTAACACTCCACGCCGAACATAACCCTTTAGATCTAAAAACATGACACCCAGACTCGCCTCCGGAGGCAGGCGTGCTACCTCCTTGGCTGCCTGGTCCGCTAGTTCATTTCCTGGAAGACCAGCATGACCAGGGATCCAGCAAAAGGCGAGCCGGGTGATTAATGAATCAATTTTAAAAATTTGCTCATGTATCATCTGCACGAGGGGATTCCAGGAGTAGAGAGTGGACAATGCCAACAGAGCACTCATGGAATCCGTGCAGATGAGGACAGAACGGTGACTACTTCGGTAAACATCTTTAACGCCGAGGGTCTAGCTGAGCCATAAACAAAGCTCCCGTAATCTAGTTTAGATCTGACCAGGGCCCTATACAGGCGCATCAAGGTTTCCCTATTAGCACCCCAAGACCGGCCGCTAACCACTTTGAGCAAATTCAATGCCTTGATACACCTCGCTTTCAGGTCTTTGATGTGGGGATCCAAGTTAGTTTAAAATCGAATAAAAGTCCCAGGAACCTTACGGTCTCGGAGACAGGTAAAACAACGTTGTTCATTAAAATATTGGGGCTGTCTGTATTCCGCGTAATCTATGGAAGTGGACGACAGTCGTCTTGGTCGCAGAGAAACGAAAGCCATTACGAGATGCCCACAACCATAGATTGTTTACAGCGAGTTGTATCTGTCGTTCAGCCCTGTGGAGACTTGATGAACTGCAATAAATTGCGTAGTCATCCACAAAAAGACATAAACGGACAGGTACGTGCACGTTGTCCACGATGCTATTTATCGCGATAGCGAATAACGTAGTGCTTAAAATACTACCCTGAGGCACCCAATTTTCTTGAATAAAATCATCGGATAAGGTGTTGTTTAACCTTACCCGGAAGTGTCTATCAGACATAAAATTAGATATAAAAATAGAGAGGTTCCCCGGAACCCCCAATTAAACAGGGTTTTTAAAATGCCGTACCGCCAGGTGGTGTCGTAAGCCTTCTCCAAATCAAAGAAGACAGCCAAGAGGTGCTGTTTATGGAGGAAAGCGTCACGAGCTGCTGTCTCAAGGCGAACAAGGTGATCCACCGTGGATCGGTTACGGCGAAAGCCACATTGCATATTGGATAGTAGATTGCGGGATTCTAGATACCATATAAATCTTTTATTGATCATTTTCTCTAATATTTTGCATACATAACTAGTTAAGGCTATCTGTCTATAACTAGTTGGCTCTAATTTATCCTTGCCACTTTTATATATGGGATAACGGTTGCTTGCCTCCATAGTGTTGGGAATTGACGAGATTCCCAAACACAATTGTAGAGGTCTAAGAGGAACGCCCGTCCAGCAGGGGACAATTGGCGCAAAATTTCGTAATGGATACCATCCGGGCCAGAAGTTGTATTGCCCGCCTGGGACAGGGCATAGGTAGGTTCCTCTTTACTAAAGGGAGAGTTATAATCCTCCCCCGACTTTGGCCAAAATCAATAGTAAGGCGCTCGATGTTGCGCTTATGCACCGCGAACTCGTTAGAGTAGCTCGCAGTGCTAGAAATATTGGCGAACATCGAGCCCAATACATTGGCGACCTCCATAGGGGAGGAGACAAGTGAACCGTTTGACATAAGTGCGGTTATATTATAAATGGTATTTTTGCTACTACGTACTTTACGAATGTGATCCCAAACCTTGGTTGTGGGAGTGGAAATAGTAAGGGTAGAAATAAACTGTCTCCAAGACTCTCTTCTGCTTTCTCGAATGATACGGCGAGCTCTAGCAGAAAGGACTCCCTCTATCGCCCAATTGGGACCTCTTTCCGCAACGCCGTACACAAGTCAGAGACTTTTCGCAGCGCAACCACGGCTTCAAGAGGCATGTGACGCTTCAACGAGCCCGGGAAAACCCCTCGTATACGCATTCACCCGTATCCGAGAGTGGGAGGACCCCCTGCAGCTGGTGTTCGCCACGTGGGGGAGGTGGGATTCAGCCGTAGGGATCGACTCTAAGTCTTTACCCTACGTTGCCCAGCGGGGACCTCGTGGAGATACCCACCCCGGCCCTTCTAAAGGACCGCCTCCTTACAATGAATTTAAAGCCAAAGAGTATGCAAGCAATTCTAAAATTGACGTAGGGCCATTCGACGGTTAGAAATAGCCAGCCGGCACTCCTCGTTCCACCAGGGAACAGGACGGTGGCGCGGGTTTGGCGAGGATTTAGGGATGGATGCCCTCGCCGCCGCGATGACCGTCGAAGTAAAATGCCCGGCCTTAATATCGACGTCAGGATGTTGGGATTCACCAAATACAGCGAGCTCGCGGAATCTATCCCAGTCAGCAAGTTTTAGCACCCATTGGGGTATCCGGAATGTACTGGGAGGATCTTCAAGTGTTGAGAGCAGAATGGGATAATGATCACTGCCACATAGGTCCGAGTGGACCTCCCAATGGAAGTGGGCAGCGATCCCGGGAATAAAAATGTTAGGTCGATGGCAGAGGATACACCATTAAATGTAGAAAAGTGTGTCTGGGTCCCGGTGTTCATTAACACCAGGTTTCCCGAGACAAGAATATCCTCTACCATCCTCCCACGTGCGTCAGTAATATTGGAACCCCACACCAGGTTATGCGCATTAAAGTCCCCCCAAGATGATATAGTGGGCGGGAAGTTGTATAAAGAGGGCCTCTAGGGTCCTCTTAGGAACACGCTCTCCCGGTGGGAAGTAGATGCAACATATTGTTACCTCCAAAAGGAGGGAGACTCTGACAGCAATCACTTGGAGATCAGAAATGATATTAATATTTGTGTGATATATATTGATTCGTGCGAATATAGCCACACCTCCGCTAGCCCGATAAAAGAAAGGCTTGTCGGTACGATACACATCGTACCCACGAAGCATCGGGTTGTCATTTGGGCGGAAGTGGGTCTTCTGCAAACACAAGATGGAAGGATGCAGGGAAGAAATTTGTTGTTTAATTTCATCTACACGAGCATAGAAACCCCTACAATTCCATTGTAGTAGCGTCATAATTAGTTAATATAATATTTAGTTATCCTCGCAATCCATGTCACTATCCCTTAATAATAAAAATTGGTTGAGGGCCTTTTTAGGTCCTCTTGCCTTTCCCAGTCTCTCCTGGACCTCCCGCTTCAGGAGAGGCTTCGCTTTATTTTGGAGAGACTGGGTAGTCGGATCCTTGCGCGAAGGCTTTGTTAAGGCCTTCGACGCTTTCTTAATATTATTTATTTCGGCGGTCACTCGCTGGTCCTTCTTCAAGGCACCAGTGGGACTCTCCTTTACGGCCTCACCTGTTTCGCCACTCATCCCGGGCTCTGGTGGCCCAGAGGCGAGAATGAGCGACTCAACAGTGGCCGCACGTAATTTATTTCCCCGAGGGGGGCTCGGGGTTTTTCCCCGAGGAGGGCTCGGGGGTGTTCCCCGCGGAGGGCTCGGGGGGGTTCCCAAAGGAGGGCTCGGGGGTGTTCCCCGAGGAGGGCTCGGGAGGGTTCCCCGAGGAGCCTTCCTAGGTGGTACAGGTGGGGGAGACGACTTAGGTGGCAGTTGTGCCCCTATCGACAATTTCGGCGACACCTTGGTTGGCGCGTTTTCAATACGGGTGTCTCGAGCAGAGACCAATGGCACAGGTCGCGATGACGTCTTAGCGAGATTAACTGCGCAATGGCAATTGGGACAGTTAATGTTTTGGCTGACTATCTGGCTGTATGATGTTTGGAATACCGGAGCCTGACTAGATGCGTATTCCTTGCGTGCCTGGGCATATGAGATCTTTTTTTCGGATTGAATCTCCAGGACTTTTTTTTCTACCTTCCATTTCGGACAGGCCCGAGACCAGGCAGAGTGTGGACCCTTGCAGTTTATGCAGAACTTCGGAGACTCACATGGTGTTTCGTGAGCCTCTTGTCCACAATCCGCACAGGTCGGCTTACCACGGCATCGCAGCTTCGTATGCCCAAATTCCTGACACTGAAAACAGCGCCTAGGATTAGGGACATACGGCCGGACCCTGAGCACGTGGAAGCCTGCTCGGACCTCCTTTGGAAGGGTAGGTGTCGCAAAAGTTAGGATATACGTGTCAGTTTTTTTATCTTGTCCGTTCTTTTTGGTGCCAATACGGTACACTTCGGCGACGTGTTGAGGGTAAAGCTCCTCACAGATATCCTCAATGCTCACGCAGTCGAGGTCATAGCAAGTGACCACTCCCTTGCAAACATTGAGGACCCTGTGAGGTTCCACCTTCACCAGTATATGAGACGTATTGCTCAACGGTATTTCCAAGATTGCCATTACTCTCGAGGACTGGATGTCAGTTGTTGTCTGTATCATTATCGTGCCATCACGCAATTTTTTTATTGATACGTCCGACTGTGCTACACCATTTATCACTCTTTCGAGGATAAATGGGCTTACTCGCTTTAGACTTTCGTTTTCCTCTGCTCGAGACATTACCAGAAAGCGGGGCTGGGGTCTCACCACTTCCTGGACCTTTTCCATCGATGGGCTGGACGGCCTTACCCGTTTCCGCCTCTTATCAATATTACGGCCCTGTGAGGGGCCGGACAGTGAGTTGCCATCAGTTTTTGGCGGTATGATGCCAGCGGCGACAACCTACACAGTACTCGGATGGTAGACCCAGGGTGACCCAAGTTGGTACTACCACATATGGCCCTGTTAACTGTCCCGACGAGAGGCCCCATACGACGCTAGACATGACAACCTTCTTAGAGCATCGCCGAGAGAGAGGTCGTCGCAGCAAGTGGGTGTAGGAAAGTGCCAAATTTACGTCCGGGCCCTCATGAACGCAACCGATCTTTTCCCAAAGTAGGGTACCCGGTTATTGTCATCCCTAAGGCCCTTCTACTAAGGTATTGCAACCGGCGCACTTTTATTCAGGAGCTCAAAGAATTGGTATCCAATAATAAACAGAGAAGATCCGGGTTAGTAGTCAAGGTCGTCAACGGAAAGGCCAACGGCCTCCGTGCAGGATGAACGGCAGGGGGAAGGGAAGAAAAAGGTAAGGATAGATAAAGCGAAGGGGGAAGAGTGAAAAAAAAGGGGGGAGAGTGAAGGAAGAAGAAAATTATGTGAAAGGAGAGATATAGGATAGGTTTGTCCTGCACGAGGTACGTCCTGCACTGAAGCCTCCCCTTTTAGTCGCCTTTTATGACAAGCAGGGTATACTGCGGGACTATTCTATACCCCGTCCCGCAGGGGGGTAGTGTTAGCAGTAGTTGTAGTTGTTAGCACCACGTCTTACTACCCGTTCGGGTTATACGCACTTACGCTAATGTGTAGTGGGAACGTGATTTTGATATGAAATGGAGGACCTACAGTTTAACGTGGAATCCAAACCACGGCGGAGGCCTGGCATTACTCACATTTACAAGTTGTGATTAATACACGTCTTGTCAGAGGTGAAGGAAGGATTTGACAAGCAGGTAAATCTGTGATGGGACCGAGGATTGAATCCCGGTTCCCCAGCACAAACGTCACCCATGATTCTCTAATTTAATCATTTTAGAATAATGAATAATTTTGTTTAAAATTACTATTTGCTATAAGGTCTTGAGGTGTTCTAATTTATGTAAGTAAGCTGAAAGAAACAATAACAGTGCGTTTAAATTAATGAGCATGTCACATAAAGTTAGTCTATTTAAAATTAACAACTTATTACAATGGCGATAGCTACTCGTACAACTAAAATTAAAGGGATTGTTCTGAATGTCTTAAAAATACAAACCATGTTAAAATAATTTATAAGCTCTTGTAATAATAATTGAATATGTACTCCATAGACTTTGTCACTCCTTTACCTAAAAATTGATACATTTAACTAAAACTCGTGAAATCAAATTGACTTTGTTGCAAAAGAAGAGTATTAAATTCCACCAACGAGCGTAAACAAAATAAGAGATACTGTTACAGAAATGTATGGGAAAAAAGCAACATCTCTGCCCACCAAAGAGAATAAAAATTCCTCCCCAAACCCCCATTTAAAAATATATTTTTCACTATCTAAGAAACGACTGGTTTTATAAAAATATATTTCAATAAGAGCTTTTTATTTTCAATAGTCCTACAACTTAACAATGATAACCTACATTGCTTCCCAAAAAGTTTTGGAACTAAATCAAAAGTGAAGACACCCACTCTTGCAAGGTACCTTCTTGGTCATTTTCGTGGGAAAATGAGATGCACCACTTTGTTCATGATATTAAACAGTGCATTTATGAGAATTTAAATCATAATCGCTAGAGGCAATCTTGAGAAAATCATTTTTTTTTACTGGTTCGGGGTGGGTCCCCGAGGTAGGTTGGGAGGAGGTCCCGAGTGGGCTCGGGGAGGTCCCCGAGGTGGGCCCCGGGGACCCCCGATAGGGCTCGGGGAGGTCCCCGAGGTGCAGTCGGGTGTGTTCCCCGAGGAGGGCTCCTCGGCGGTACGGGTGGGGGACGACCTATGTTGAGGTTTCGCCTCTCAGCAATTAAGGCGCCACCTTAGTTGGCGCGTTATATTGAGATTGTCTCGAGTAGAGACTAATGGCACAGGTCGTGTAGATGGCTTTGCGAGATTAACTGTGGCAATGACAGTTGGACAGTTGATGATATTCTGACTGACAATTTGGCTGTAGGAGGTTTGAAATACCGGAGCCTGACTAGATGTGTATTCCTTTCGTGCCTGGGCATATGAGATCTTCTTTTCGGATTGTATCTCCAGGACTTTTTTCTCTACCTTCCATTTCGGACAGGCCCGAGACCAGGCAGAATGCGGACCCTTGCAGTTGACGCAGTGCTTAGGAGACTCACATGGTGTTTCGTGAGCCTCCTGTCCGCAATCCGCACAGGTTGGCTTGCCACGGCATCGCAGCTTCGTATGCCCAAATTCCTGGCACTGAAAGCAGCGCCGGGGGTTAGGGACATACGGACGGACCCTGAGCACGTGGAAACCTGCTCGGACCTCCTTTGGAAGGGTAGGTGTTGCAAAAGTAAGGATATACGTGTCGGTTTTTTTCTCTTGTCCGTTCTTTTTGGTTACAATGCAGTATACTTCGGTGACGTGCTGGGGGGAAAGTTCCTCACAGATATCCTCAATGCTCACGCAGTCGAGGTCATAGCAAGTGACCACTCCCTTGCAAACATTGAGGAACCCGTGAGGCTCCACCTTCACCGGTATATGAGACGTATTGCTCAACGGTATTTTAGAGATTGCCATTACTTTTGAGGACTGAATATCTGTTTTTGTTTGTATCATTATAGTGCCATCACGCAGTTTTCTTATTGATACGTCAGATTGTGCTGCACCATTTATCACTCTTTCGAGGATAAATGGGCTTACTCGCTTAAGACTTTCGTTTTCCTCTACTCGAGACATTACCAGGAAGCGGGGCTGGGGCCTCACAACTTCCTGGACTTTTTCTGTTAAAGGGCTGGACGGCCTTACCCGTTTCCGGCTCTTATCATTAATACGGCCCTGTGAGGGGCCGGGCAGTGAGTTGCCAGCGGGGTGTGGCAGTACGTTGCTAGCGGACAGTGAGGTGTCAGCGGTGACAATGGAGGTGGCCATGCCTTTTTTGGGGACAACCTGCACAATACTCGGATCGTAGACCCAGGGTGATCCAAGTTGGTTCTACCACATGAGGCCCTGTTAACCCTCCTGACGGGAAACCTCACACGACGCTAGACATGACAACCTTCGCGTGGGGCTGCGCCAGGAGAGAGGTCATCGCAGCAAGTGGGTGCAGGAAAGTGCCAATTTTACGTCCGGGCCTTCGTGAACGCAACCGGTCTTTTCTCGAGGTAGGGTACCCGGTTATTGTCATCCCTAAGGCCCTTCTACCAAGATATTACAACCGGCGCACTTTCATTCGGGAGCTCAAAGCAGTGGTATCCAATAATAAACAGAGAATAGCCGGGTTAGTTGCCAAGGTCGTCAACGGAAAGGCCTCTGTGCAGGATGAACGGTGGGGGAAAGGAAGAAAAAGGTAAGGATAGATAAAGCGAAGGGGGAAGAGTGAAAAAAGGTGGAAAGTGAAGGAAGAAGAAAATGATGTGAAAGGAAAGATATAGGATAGGTTTGTCCCACACGAGGTACGTCCTGCACAGAAGCCTCCCCTTTTAGTCGCTTCTTACGACAAGCAGGGGTTACTGCGGGACTATTCTAAACCCCGTCCCGCAGGGGGGGAAATGTAAGAAGTTGCATTTGAAATGTCTTTGGTTTGATGCATCCTTTAAAATTGTGATACTCTTATATGGTAAATAGATAAGTTGCAATTTATTTTTTCTTAAAGTACCATTATATCAGATCAATTTGCTTTTAGAAAAGTTAAAAAATAAATTACCACCAAAACCAATACAAGGAAATATTTATTTTATAGGAAGACATTCTTAAGGCCATAGATGGAATCCCTGCCCCTTCAATTGAATATGACCCTCCACAATTACCTCCCAAAAGAAGTGAGCAACAATCCTGGGCTACATAGGGCTAGGTCGATGGCAGAGGATACACCATTAAAGGTGGAGAAGTGTGTCTGGGTCCCGGTTTCATTAACACTAGGTTTCCCGAGACAAGAATATCCTCTACCATCCTCCCGCGGATGTCTGTAAAATTAGACCCCCACACCAGGTTATGCGCGTTAAAGTCCCCCAAGATGATATAGGAGGCGGGAAGTTGTACAAAGAGGGTCTCTAGAGTCATCTTGGAAACACGTTCACCTGGTGGGAGGTAGATGCAGTATACGGTTACCTCCATAGGAAGGGAGACTGACAGCAATCACTTGGAGATCAGAAACAATATTAATATTCTTTTGATATATAGTACTTCGTGCGAATATAGCCACACCTCCGCTAGCCCGATCAAAGAAAGGCTTGTCGCTACGATACACATCGTACCCACGAAGCATCGGGTTGTCAGTTGGGTGGAAGTGGGTTTCCTGCAAACACAAGATGGGAGGGTGCAGGGAAGAAATTAGTAGTTTAATTTCCTCTACACGAGCATAGAAACCCCTACAATTCCATTGTAGTAGCGACAAGTTATTAGTATGAAATTTAGTTATCCTCGCAATCCATTTCACTATCCTTTAAGAATAAAAATTTGTTGAGGTCCTTTTTAGGCTCTCTTGCCTTTCCCAGTCTCTCCTGTACCTCCCGCTTCAGGAGAGGCTTCGGTTTATTTTGGAGAGACTGGGTAGTGGGATTCATGTTCGAAGGCTTTTTTAAGGCCTTCGACGCTTTTTTTATAAAAAAAATTTCGGCGGTCTCTCACTGGTCCTTCTTCAAGGCACCAATGGGACTCGCCTTAGCGGCCTCACCTGTTCCGCAACTCGTCCCCACCTCCGGAAGCCAAGAGGTGGGTGTGAGAGGCTCAACAACGGCCGCCCTTGTTTTAGTACCCCGAGGCGAACCCGGGGGGATTTCCCGAGGTGGGCTCGGGGGTTGCTCGGGGGGGTTCCTCGAGGAGGTCTCCTCGGTGGTATAGGTGGGGGAGACGACCGTTGTGGCGGTTTGGCCTCCTTTAAAAATTTAGGCGCCACGGCAGTTGGCGCGGAATCAACATAAATGTCTCGAGAAGAGACCAATGGCTCTGGTCGTGTTGGCTTCTTAGCAAGATTAACTGCGTAATGGCAGTTGGGACAGTTTATATTTTGACTGACAATCCGGCTATATGAAGTTTGAAGTACCGGAGCTTGACTTGATACGTATTCCTTGCGTGCGTGGGCATATGAGAGCTTCTTTTCAGATTGTATCTCCAGGACTTTCTTCTCTACCTTCCATTTTGGACAGGCCCGAGACCAGGCGGAATGCGGACCCTTGCAGTTGACGCAGTATTTAGGAGACTCGCATGGTGTTTCGTGAGCCTCCTGTCCACAATCCGCACAGGTTGGCTTACCACGGCATCGCAGCTTCGTATGCCCAAATTCCTGGCACTGAAAACAGCGCCGAGGGTTAGGGACATACGGCCGGACCCTGAGCACGTGGAAGCCTGCTCGGACCTCCTTCGGAAGGGTAGGAGTCGCAAATGTGAGGATATACGTATCCGTCTTCTTTTCTTGTCCATTCTTTTTTGTGACAATACGGTACACTTCGGTGACATGCTGGGGGGAAAGCTCCTCACAGATCTCCTCAATGCTTACGCAGTCGAGGTCATAACAGGTGACCACTCCCTTGCAAACATTGAGGAACCTGTGGGGCTCCACCTTCACCTGTATATTTGCCGTATTACTCAACGGTATTTCGGAGATCGCCATAATATTTGAGGATTGTGTGTCGGTCATAGTCTGAATCATAATGGTGCCTTCACGCAGTTTCCTTATTAAAACGTCAGATTTTGCTGCTCCATTTATCACTCTTTCGAGGATAAATGGGCTGACATGTTTCAGATCTACACTTTCTTCTACTCGAGACATCACCAGGAAGCGGAGCTGGGGCCTCACCACTTCCTGGCTTTTTATCAAGACAGGCCTGGACGGCCTTACCCGTTTCCGCCTCTTATCATTAATACGGCCCTGTGAGGGGTCGGGCAGTAAGATGCCAGCAGAACTTGGCAGTACGGTGCCAGCGGACAGTAAGGTGTCAGCTGTGACAATACACTCAGTCATGAGTTTAAGGACAACCTGCAAAAGTACTCGGATCGTAGACCCAGGTTGATCCCAGTTGGTTCTACCACATAGGGCCCTGTTAACTCTTCCGACGAGAGGCTCCATACGACGCTAGATATGACAACCTTCATATGGAGCATCGCCGGAAGAGAGTTCACCGCAGCAAGTGTATGCAGGAAAGCGCTAATTTTACGTCCGGAACCCTCATGAACGCAACCGGTCTTTTCTCAAGGCAGGGTACCCGGTTGTCATACCTAAGGCCCTTCTACCAAGATATTACAACCGGCGCACTTTCACTCAGGAGCTCAAGGCAGTGGTATCCAATATTAACCAAAGGAGAGCCGTGTTAGATGCCAAGGTCGTCAACAGAGGGGCCAAAGGTCTCTGTGCAGGATTTAACGGCAGGGGAAGGGAAGAAAGAAGGAAAAAGTAAGGAAAGAAAAGGTGGAAGAAGGAAAAAAGAAAGAGAAGGAAAAGAGAGGAAAAAAATTATAGGAAAGATGTAGGATAGGGTTGTCCTGCACGAGGTACATCCTGCACAGATGCCTCCCCTTTTAGTCGCCCCTTACGACAAGCAGGGGTTACTGCGGGACTATTCTAAACCCCGTCCCGTAGGGGGAATATATTTTAAGCCAACGAATTGTTTTCAAGCTATAAACGAATATACTTATATAGTTTTGTATAGGACTTTGAAATCTAAAACAAGTTATATTAGTGATGAGATTAAATAAGACTTGACATCATACAGATAAGTAATTAATAAATTAATTGTAATTATCTTTGGTGGAACTAGATATTCATTCCTTCTCACTGTTTTTGAAGCGTAAAAATTGTATTATGCGCTTTTGTAGAATGTGATGCACATTTTTTATATTGTGTTTCTGCGTTGTCCCTTATTTTATTTAATATATCTTATGTTATATTATTATTATTATTATTATTATTATTGTGGTTTAAAGGCCCATCGACACATCTAGGTCATTAGGGCCTTGAAATATATTAAAACCATAATAAAATCCCCATAGGGGAAAGAGATAAAACATTCACCATCTGAGACACTCCATAGGAGTGCTCAAATGGATTCAAAGTATAAATTAAGTGATACACCTGCTAAAAAAAAACCACAAGTGTATCACTCCAATAAAAAGACAAAACAAACATATTAAAATATAACACGTTAAAAAGACAAAACATGTTAAAATGATAATACGTTAAAAAGACAAAACAACATGTTAAATTGTAATAAAACTGTTAAAAAGATCTCAATATGAGATATTATCCAAAAGAACCACTTTATAAAAAGTGACTCAAATGGCATTAAAAAGATCCGCCTGGCGTATAAAACGGAGTAAACAAATAACTCCATCCGCACTATCGCGTAATAAAAAACGTAAGTCACCATAAAATCAAGAGCCAGACGGATAGGGGCTAGTTTGCGACACTCCACCAAAATGTGATGCACACTAAGGGGAGTATCACAAAACTCACACACTGGAGGTGGATCCCCTCTTAGTAAAAAACTATGGGTCAATGCAGTATGCCCGACGCGGAGTCTCGTCACGATGACCTCCTCTCTTCTAGACTTTCGTATAGAAGAAGGGCCATCGCGACACACCGTCCCTGATGGACCGCAGCTTGTTCTGAGCAGGGGTCGAGACCCACTGCTCGTGCCAGGTGCGTAAGACTCCACGCCGAACATAACCCTTTAGATCTAAAAACATGACACCCAAACTCGCCTCCGGAGGCATACGTGCTGCCTCCTTGGCCGCCTGGTCCGCCAGTTCATTTCCTGGAAGACCAGCGTGACCAGGAATCCAGCAAAAGGCGAGCCGGGTGCTTAATGAATCAATTTTTAAAATTTGTTCGTGAATCATCTGCACGAGAGGATTCCACTAGTAGAGAGTGGACAATGCCAACATAGCTCTCATGGAATCCGTGCAGATGAGAACAGAACGGTGACACTTACGATACACAAAACACAGAAATTTAAAAATGGCGTATAATTCAGCCATAAAAACACTGGATTCACCAGGTAAACCAAATTTAAAATTGTTTCCCTCCACAACAAATGCGCATCCCACGGAAGCCCCACACTTGGAGCCATCCGTATAGATGCGCTCAAAGCCCTGAAAGCGAGTGGAGAGGAGCTCATTAAATGTCCTCTCATATATAATCGGCGGGTGGTCGCTTTAGGGAACTTGGCAAGATCATAATGGCATTGAGGTAGGCGAATCTTCCAGGGAGAAACTCGACCTGGGTATGTGGGGATAGCCTTTGGCAGGACTATCCCACACGTGTCGAATACCGATAGCATCCTGATCCCAACCGGCCTTGTACTACGCCATTTGGTTTCATATAAGACACGGTTAGGGGATGAAACACAGGTCGGTAGGCAACATGCTCCGCATGCAGTGAAGTTTTGAAACGTAAGATGCCAGAAGATAGGACCGCCGGTAAGAGAGAGGGGCTCACCGGCGTCGGCACAGATGCTGACGACTGGACTGGTACGAAATGCACCAGTAGCCAGTCGTATGCCAGCATGGTGGACACTATCCAGCATCTTCAACGCCGAAGGTCTCGCTGATGCATACACAAAACTACCGTAATCTAGTTTCGATCTTACCAAGGCCCTATACAGCGCATCAAGGTTTCCCTATCAGCCCCCCAGGACCGACCGCTAACCACTTTAAGCAGGTTGAGTGCTTTTATGCACCTCGCTTTCAGGTCTTTTGATGTGGGGAATCCAGGTTAATTTAAAATCAAATAAAAGTCCCAGAAACTTTACGGTCTCCGAGACAGGTAAAACAACATGATTCATTAAAATACTGGGACTTGTTGTATTCCACGTAATCTATGGAAGGGAAAGACCGTCGTCTTGGCTGAAGAGAAGCGAAAGCCATTACGCGATGCCCACGACCATAGATTGTTGACAGAGAGTTGTATCTGCCGTTCAGCCCTGTGGAGACTCGATGAACTACAATAAATTGCGTAGTCATCCACAAAGAGGCATGAACGGACAGGAAGGTGTACGTTGTCCACAATGCCATTTATTGCAATGGCGAACAACGCACAGCTTAAAATACTGCCCTGGGGCACCCCATTTTCTTGAATAAAATCATCGGATAAGGGGTTGTTTAACCTTACCCGGAAGTGTCTATCTGACATAAAATTAGCTATAAAAACAGGGAGGTTCCCACGGAACCCCCAGTTAAAAAGGGTTTTTAAAATGCCGTACCGCCATGTGGTATCGTACGCTTTCTCCAAGTCAAGGAAAACTGCCAAAAGATGCTGTTTATGGAGAAAGGCGTCACGAACTGCCGTCTCGAGACGGACGAGATGATCCACCGTAGATCGTTGCGGCGAAAACCACATTGAATATTTGATAGTAGATTGCGGGATTCTAAATACCATATTAATCGTTTATTTATCATTTTTTCCAATATTTTGCATACACAACTAGTTAAGGCTATCGGTCTATAACTAGTTGGTTCTAATTTTTCCTTGCCACTTTTATATAGAGGGATAATTGTTGCTTGCCTCCACAGTGTTGGGAACTGACGAGATTCCCAAACACTATTGTGGGAGGTCCAACAGACATGCTCGTCCAGCCAGGGGTAACTGGCCCAAAACATTTCATAATTAATGTCGTCGGGGCAGGACTGTGCTACCCGCCTGGACTGGGCATAGTCATTTCATCAAAATAAAGGGAATTGTAATCCTCCCCCTGACTCTGACCAAATAAAAATAGAATGGCGCCTATGTTCCGCTTAAGCCTCAAACTCATTTGAGTAGCTTGCAGTGCTAAAATATGGCGTGAAACATAAAGCCCAATACATTGGCGACCTCCACAGGGGAGGAGCCCAAGCGAAAAACCATTTTGACATGAGGGCAGGTATGTTATTGAGGTATTTTTTGCTCAACGTAATTTACGAATATTGTCCCAAACCTTAGTTGGGGGAGTGGAAATTTTAAGGGTAGTTATAAACTTCTCCAAGACTCTCTTTTTTTTCAACAATGATACGGGAGCTCGAGCACGCAAATCCGGAATGATTTTTGATTATCCAAGGTAGGAACGCCGATGGAAAAGAGACGTAATGCCTTCGACGGCAGAAATGGCCAATCTCACCCCCTCGTTCCACCAGGGAACAATGGGTGGCGCGGGTTGGCGAGGATTTAGGGAAAAGACCCTCGCCGCCATGATGCCGTCGAATAAAAAGGGCAATATTAACATCGACGTCCGGAAAAAGGGTTGTACAAATCCCCAAAGCTCGCGAAATTTATCCCATCAGCACGTTAAAGCACCCATTGTGGTGCACGTGTATACCGGGAGGTCTTTCAATTACGAAAGCAAAATGGGAAAGTGATCGCTCCCACTAGATCCGAGTGGACCTCCCAAGAATGGGTCAGCGATCCCGGGGCTACATAGAGTTAGGTCGATGCAGAGGATACACCTTTAAAAGGTGGAAAGTTTGTCTGGGTCCCGTTTCATTAACACCAGGTTTCCCAACAAGAATATCCTCTACCACCCCCGCGGGCGTCTGTATAATTAGACCCCCACACCCCGGTTTGTGCGTTAAAGTCCCCCCAAATAATATAGGGGGGGGAAGTTGTTTTTAAAAAGGGGCCCCTAGGCTCCTCTTTTGAAACACGTTCACCTGGTGGGAGGTAATGCACATACAGTACTTCAAAAGGAAGGGAGACTCTGACGCGATCACTTGGAGATCAGATACAATATTATAGACTTATTATATATATTGCTACGTGCAAGTATAGCCACACCTCCGCTAGCCCGATCGAAAATGGCTTGTCGGGGACGATATACATCGTACCCCCCGAAGCATCGGGCTGTCATTGGGCGAAGTGGGTCCCCCCTTGCAAACACCATATGGAAAATGCAGGGAAAATTATTAGTTTAATTTCCTCTACAAACGAGCATAGAAACCCCTACAATTCCTTGTATACGACATAAGTTATTATTTTAAAATTTTAAATTTTCCTCGCAATCCATTTCACTACCTTTAAGAAAAAAAATTTGTTGAGGGCCCTTTTTAGGCCCTCTTCCTTTCCCAGTCTCCCTTACCTCCCTTTCAGGGAGGCTTCGGCTTATTTTGGAGAACTGGGTAGTCTAACCTTGTTCAAAGGCTTTAAAAGGCCTTCGACGCTTTTTTTAAAAAAAAAATTTCGGCGTCTCTCGCTGGCCTTCTTAAGGGGGACCAGGGGGGCTCGCCTTGGGGCCCCAACTTTCGAACTCGCCCCCACCTCCGGGAACCCCCAAAGGGGGGTGAAAGGCCCCCAAAAAGGGCCCCCCCCTTTTTTAAATGCCCCGAGGGGCCCGGGGGGGTTTTCCCCGGGGGGGGCTGGGGGTTTCCCCGAGGGGGGCTGGGGGGGGGCCCCCCGGGGGGGCTGGGGGGTTTCCCCGAGGGGCCGGGGTTTCCCCGAGGGGGGCTGGGGGGGGTTCCCGAGGGGTTTTCCCCGGGGGGATGGTTGGGGGGGACGATCGTTTGGGGGTTTTTGGGCCCCTTTTTAAAATTTAGGCGCCACAAATTTTGGGGGAATCAACATAAATGTTTTCGAGAAAAAACCAATGGACTGGTCGCTTGCTCCCTTTGCAATTAAATGCCAATGCATTGGGGCATTTAAAATTTTTTACTGAAAAATTTCCCCTAAGAATTTAAAAAAACCGGAAAATTGACATGAACGAATCCTTGCGTCCGGGCATAGAATTTTTTTTTCAGATTGTACTCCGGATTTTTCTTTCTCTCCCTCCTTTTGACGGCCCAAAAACCAGGGAATGCGGACCCTTGATTACGCAGTTTTGGGAACCGCATGGTTTTCGGATTTTCCTCCCCCAAATCCCAAAGGGGGGTTCCCGGGGCATCGCATTTTCGTACCCAAAATTTTCCTGGCAGGAAAACACGCCGGGGTTAAAAGGGAAAAGGGGCCGGGGCCCCTACAGGGAAGCCTTTTTCGACCCCTTTGGGAAAGGGTAGGACCAAATGTGGGATATATTTTATCCGTCTTCTTTTTTGTCCTTTTTTTTTGGGTAAAAATGGGGTAACCTGGGGTGACAAGCTGAGGGAAACCCCCTCACAATATCCTCAATCCAGCAGTCGGGGTAAAAACAATGACCACCCCTTAAAACATTGAGGAACCTGTGGTTCCACCTTCCCCGGGTTTAAAGAGTCTTTGAAAACGGTATTTGGAGAGGGCCATTATATTTAAGACTGTGGCTTTCTTGTCTAATCATAATTCCATCACGAATTTTCCTTATTGAACCCCTTTTTTGCGCCCCAAAATTTTATACTCTTCGGGGTTTTAAATGGGCTGACATTTTTTCAAATTCTTTTCAAAAATCGAAAACACACCAGGAAGCGGGCTGGGGCCTCCCAAAACTTCCCTGGCTTTTCATCAAAAAAAGGCGGACGGCCTTCCCTTTTTTTCCGCCTCTTATTTTTAATAGGCCCTTTAAAAGGGCCGGGGGCGTGAAAATCCAGCGGAACTTGAAAGGGGCCCAGGGAAAAAAAGGTCAGCTGTAAAATTTAAATCATTAAAGAGGGGGGAACCCCCCTCAAAAAGTACTGGATCGTAAACCCGTTGATCCCATTGGTTCCCCCAAAGGGCCCTGTTAACTCTTCCACGAGAGCTCCTAAAAACGCAGAAAATGAAACCCCTTCATGGGGAGCTTCGTCGGAAGACCCCGCAGCAAGGTAGAAGGAAAGAAAAAATTTTACTCCGGGACCCTCATAACCAACCGTTTTTCTAAGTAGGGTCCCGGGTTGTCACCCCAAAAGCCCCCTTTTACCAAGATATTACAACCAGCGCACTTTCTTTTGGGACTAAAAACAGTGGAAAACCAATAATAAAAAAAGGAGACCGGGGGTTTTCCAAGGCCCTAAAAAGGGAAAGGCCAAAAAGGGCCCCGTGCTGGATGCCCCGGGGGGGGAAAAAAAAAGAAAAATGGGGGGGAAAAGCGGGGGGAAAGTAAAAAAAAAGGGGAAAGGGGGAAAAGGGAAAAAAAATAAAAGTAAAAAGGGGAAAGATATAAAAAGTTTTCCCCACACAAATACTCCTGCACAAAACCCCCCTTTTAGTCCCTTTTTACGACAAGTAGGGGTTACTGCGGACTTTCAAACCCCGTCCCCGGGGGGGAAAATATCTTATAATTTTTTAAAAATACTCAAATTTTTGGTGAAAAGTGAGAAAGTCTGGGTTCTCCCAAAAATTTTTTTTTTTTTTAAATTAATTTTTTAAAAAAACAATATTATTGATGTTATAAAAAGATAGTTTGGCAAAAGCATTAGAAACCCAAAACCCCCCCCAACATTTTTTTGGGAACGAAATAAAAGAAAAATTTTTTAAAATTTTTCCAAAACCTTTTACCCGGGGCAGTGTTTTTTAAAAAAGGACAAGGGGAAACTAAAGTACTTTTTATCCATGCATTAACATGATATGGTAAAAAGTTAGAACCATAGCCTTTTTTAATTTCTATTTTTAAAGTCTCTCTCTCTCTCTATATAATAAATTTAATATATATATAGAGAGAGAGAGAGAGAAAGAGAGAGAAGAGAGATTTTTAAGGGGATTTTTAAAGCTATTAATAATATTTCGTTTGCTTATTTTGTTTACTACTAGTTTCAATTTACAGGGGAATATTTATATTTCATGTTATTTTATAAGAATTTTTTTTTTCGGGGCACAACAGAAAACCGAAAATCCACTATACTCCCGAATACATTCCCCCAAAACTACAGAAGGGGAAAGATGCCATTTGAAAAATGGAAAAATACAAATTCCTTAAAAAAGTAGGGGGGTTTTTAGAAAAAACTTGGCAATGAATGACCCCAAAAAAAATTTAAAACGGCCTTAAAATCAAACAATACAATTTTTGGAAAAAGGGGTTTTTAAAAGAATAAATTTCTAGTAATTTTTTAAAGACAATAAAAAATATAGAATTTTTAAATTTGTGTATCAGATTTTATTAAGAAAATGAAAGGGCGTTCTAGTGTTTTTTAAAAGGGGAAGGGGGTTATATTAATACGAAGACCTGGAAAAAATCAACCAGCCATTTACCCAAAAAAGGGAAATGACCAAGATTTCCCCGTGAACGTAAAGTTTCCCAAAAGGTTTTTTGGAAAATGTTTTAAATGAAATAATTTTTTAAAAACCTTAAAAAGCCTTCCCCCTTGGGTTTTAAACGTGCACCGTGTCAAAAAAATTTCGATGAAATTTTTTCGGATTTTGAAGGGGAATAAAAAAGGCCAAAATACAATAAAATTAAAAAAACCCAAAAAAATTTAAAAGGAACAAGGAAAAATTAAAGAAAGTAAAAATTTTAAAAAATTTCCCAAACCAAATACTAAAGCGTAAGAGGCGGCCCCTTTTCCGACAAAATTAGCAAATAAAAAATTTTAAAATTTTTTTAAGATTAAGACAAAAAATGGCTGAAAAAAAGGGAGCGGTATGGAAACCAAAACCCACCTACCTTCTAAAAAAGCTTTACGACAATTGAAGTAAAATTGGGGAAAACAGAGCTGCTTTCCAAAAACCAGTAGCACTTTGCAAAAACCAAAATTCCCCCAATTTTTTAATTTCCCCATTCACAATTTTTGGTTTGGATCCATTTTTTTTTTATTTTGGGCCCCCTTTTTGCCAAATTTTATACCCAAGTACTGTTATTTTAATTTTTAAAAAATCATTTTATAACGGGAGGATTGTCAAACCCAAAAAATTTCCACCAAAACACCAATTTAGCAATGAAGAGTAAAAAAAATTTTTTATAAAAAAAGGCGGCGTGAGTAAGCTGGAGAAAATTTCCCATATGCCAAATTTGCACAAACGCATGATTCAAACCATAAAAAAGGGGTTAAGGTGTGGTCGAGGGGGAACTATTCCAAAGGAAATAATTTGTGATCATCTTGGGCATTACTTTTAGCGTCGTGAAATTCACAAGGCAGCCCCCACAAAAAATGTTAGATGTCTATGAAAACCCTTCGCTATCCCAAGCCCACTTTAAACATATCTAAAATAATTTTAAACATTTTACAATCATGAAAAGAGGCATTTTTTTTTAAATTTGAAAAAATGAAAAATTTTTTAAAGCGAGAAATTGGGGAATGTTTTTTTAAAAATTGGGGCACTTCATTTTTAGGGGGGCCAAAAAAATTGTTAAAGAAATTTCAAATGGGGCCAAACCTCATACAAAAGTACAGAAGATGGTATTTTTTTAGGAATTAAGGAAGCCAGACGAGAATGAAAAAGTTAATTGCAACCAAAAAGTTCGAAACTTACACAATTTAGCTGATGATCCATTAGGAAGTTTTAACCACAAAAGGAGTATACGGGCTGGGCGGGTTGGGGTGGATAAAAAAATGCGAATCAAACCCAACCCCCACTCACCTCATTGGGAAAAAAAAAATTTTCTTTTTTTTTCCCAACTCATAGTCCCACTTCAAAACCCCAATTGGGGCAAAATTCCTCCTTTTTAGAATTAAAAAAAAATTTTCAAATACGGATCAACCCCCGGGCAAAAATGCATGTTTAATCAATTTTAAGGCTTGAAAACCCCAAAAAATGAAATAGAAAAAACCCAACGAATGAGGGGTTACTTGTTCCGGGGATAAACCTTTAAAACAATTCGAGTGCTTTTAAAAATTTACCCTTTGGGTAAAAACAAAAAAAAAGAAAAACAAATAAAATTACTGCATAAAGGGGCAAATAGACTCTCAAATAGATGGGGTTTCTCTGTTCTACATTGAAAAATTTTAGATACTAATTTATCCCCAATATATAAGTTCAACAAATTTCCCTTAATAATAAAAATTTGGGGGAAACAATAATAAAACTTTTAAAAACCACAATGCCTACAAAAATCCCCAAAAAAATTTTCAAGCCGTTTGACGGAAATACCCCGGGGTTTCAAAAAAAAGTTTTCATGGACCTTTGGGGCACGCATTCCCGGTTTTTTTTATTCCCTTTGGTTAGAGGATACGGGGAAAACCAAAATTTTTCAATGTCCGACTTGGCTCCCAACACACGTTTCTATAATCAGAAGGGACGTTTTTTCCAAAATTTTAAGGGAAAACCCCCAAAGGGGAAAATGGAGGTTTTTTAAACCGAATAAGTCTAAAAAAACCTCCTAAAAAACGTAGATATTCAAAATTTTTTTCCCAACGGATGGGCAATTTTGGGTGTCTATTCGAACCCTTTTTTGCAAAAAATAAAAATTTGGGGTTTAAAAAAGGACATCTAGCCAAAAAAATGAAGCTTAAAAAAAAACTTAAGCTTTACGAAAAAAGTGCATTGAGGGTTTTACATGGTTTTTTATTATGTTTGCGATGTACTAAATTGAAAGATTTGATTGAAAACCTTTCAAAATGCACCATATGCCAATTGATTAAAAAAATTTGGCAACATTTGGGGTTTAAAATTTTAAAGGGTTTTAAAATTAAGCAATTTAAAATTTTAAAAAATTGTTTTCTAATCAAAAAACCCTAAAAAAATTGAATATTCGCTGTGATGTCACGTACAACGCTAAAAAAAAAAAATTAAAACCCAAAAACTCTGTACTACATTGAAGAGAAATTTTGGGTCGTCCCCAAATTACCATCTCCTTTCAAAAAAAGAACATTCCCCTTTTTGGTGCAAATGTTTAAATACCTTTTGATAAAGGGTTATCAATTTTCAGGGGCATTTATAAAGAAATGGACCGGAATAATGTACTTTTTAAAACGATTAAAAAATTTCTAAAAAAAAATTTTAAAAAAACTCGAGGGTTTGCAAAACTAACTAAACTAGTGTCCACCCCGTTTTCATCGTAGAAACAAAACAATTTATTCTGGGGAAACCAACTTTCCCCCAAAATCCCCTGAAAATTTTTCAATTATTATTTGGATAGAACCAAAAACTTTATCAAACAAGATCATATTTTTTGACCAAAAAATGTGTATAGATTTCTTTCCCCTCATTGGGAAAAAATTTTAGTGGAAAATTATATGTTCCTGTTTCGGCCCTCTAAAATGGGAATTTTTTAAAAGATTTTAAAAAGAAAAAAAAATACCTCAAAAATCTCAGGAAAACCCATGTGCTTATGCCCAAACCCCCAAATTTTTTGGGAATATTTTTTAATTTGGGGGATTTTTTTAAATAGAAAAGAATTTTAATTTTTTCAAATTAAATAATTAAATTAATCCTGCATATTCGAAAAATTTAGTGTATCAATAGGAAAAAATTTTTTATAGAACATTTTTTATTCATTTTTAAAAAATATTTTCTCCTTTGGTGACATCCACATTTTGTATTTTTACCTTTTTTTTATATAATATTTGACGTAGGGCTTTTAAAAAAATTTTAATTTTTTTTCGTGTTTATGAAAAAATTCCGGTATTTTGGCATTTTTCAAAAAATACTTAAAACTATTTGGGGGAATTTAAAAAATATAGTAGCATTAAAATAAAATCACTAAAAAACCTTTGTAAAAAAAACAAAAGATAGTTTGCTTTTATCTTTTTACTTGATATTTTTTATTTGTATTTTTTTAAAAAGAAAAACTCATCTTTTTTCTTTTTTCTACTTTATCCCACATCAAAAACCCCGGGGAAAAAAATTTCCCAAATTTTTTGGGGGATATCTAACAACAAAACACGTTTTAAATTTAATTATAAATCTCTGAAATTAAATAAAATAACTTTAATAATTTTAAATTGAAAATATTCATTTTACAATCACTAAAACACAGCTTCAATAAAATAAAATAAATTTTTTTTGGGGGCGAAAAATTAAAATACAAAACCTTAAAAAGAAAATTAAATTTGAAAAAAGATGTCTTAAAAAAGACCCTTTTTTTTAGATGTGTTAATAACTTTTTAAACATTTTTAAAATTTAAAAAATCGTAAATAAAGACCCTTTATATTTGTACCAAAAAATAACAACAAGCCCCTAAACAAAATAATTGGAGTCATATCAAAAAAAACCAAATAAAAAAAATAAGAATTAATATAAGTTTATTTACCTAGAATTTAAATTTTAAAAAGGCGACATTTTTTTACAAAACGTTAAAAAAAATATAACCAAAAACGACATTGGGGGTTCAGAAATCTTTTCCCTTTTTTTTTCCTTGAACTAATTTATTAATTGGGGCCAACCTTTGGAATCCCTAATAAATGCATAAAATTTAAACACGAACTAAAATATCAATTTGCCACACAAACAATTAAAATTTTTAAAACCCCTGGATACTTTAAATACACTTACCCCATAAGGAAATTTAGGGGTTTCTTTTATTTAAAGTAGAAGATAAAACAAAACTAAAAACGCTAAAGGGTTAGAAATTTTATCCTGAAATTTTGTGACCTCAAACTACTGGAAAATTTTTGGGGTTTCCCCTTTTTTGAAAAAAGGGGGTTTTAAATTTTTTTCCCCATTTTTTTTTTTTAACATTTCAATTTTTTTTAACGAACCCTTAGGTTTTAAAAAAAGAAAAAATTTCGGGAAAAAAAAACCCAAAAATTTAAAACCTTTTTTCTCACATATTTTTTTTTTTCTTTAAAAAAAATTTTTTTAACATTTTTCGAAAAATTTTTTATCAATACATACACCCCAATTTAAAGCGAAAAAAGACTACAATGGGGAAAGGACACTCGCAGGAAACAACCCCCAAAAAGTTTTGATAACATTTGGGGGAAAAATCATTCTGGCTAAAAAATACTTACTATAAAAAAATAAATATAACGTTTGATTTTTTTTAAAGAGATGGACAAAACATTTTACTTGTGGAATTTTTCGGTGAGTATAGATGATCTAAATAAACAATACATTGCAAAACCAAAGGGGGATATTTTTTTAAATTTTTTTAAAGAAAAAAAAGGTTTTAAAATTAGTCTTTTTTTTTTTTAAATTTTTAAATTCAAATTATTCTTTTTAATTTTTTTTAAAAGTACTAGGTTTTAAAAAAAATGATAATGTTTTAAAAAAATTGAGGATTTTGGTAAATATACACGCTTAAAATTTAGACGGAAAAACCCCCTTTCTAAAACCTTTAAAAGCAAACTGGTGAAATTTACCCAAAAAAACCAAAAAAATTTTTTTTTAAAAAAATTTTGGGGCCCTATTAATTTTTAACCGGGGTTTTCCCAAGGGGTTTTTGTCAAAAAAACTCTAAAAAACATCTTTTTAAACGAACATTATTATTTTTATTTTATTTTATTATTAAAATTTTAATTTGTTTTTAGGCCCCTCGACACACTGAGGCATTAGGGCCTTACAATTTTTAAAAAACAAGTAAAACTCCATAGGAGAGAGACAGAATATTCACCTGTTTATATAAAAAAAAATTTAAAAAAGACAATAAAAAAAATGGTTCTCAAAAAAAAAAAAAAAAAAATTTTTAGGCACCCATGGGAATACTAAAAAAGGGGTAAAGTACAATTGAGTGAAAACCTGCAAAAAAAAAAACCCCAGGTTTGGGGATCACTCTAATAAAAAACAAAACAAACATTTTTTAAAAAATTTATTTAAAAAAAACAAAATTTTAACCCTTTTTTAAAAAAATTTTTTTTTTAAAATTTTTTAAAAAAAGGGTAAAACAAAAAAAACAAAAAAATTTTAAAAAATGCAAAAAAAGTTAAAAAGGTCTCAATATGGGAAAAAAAACCCAAAAGAGCCACTTTAAAAAAAGGGCTAAAAAAGGCACAAAAAAGTTTTACCTGGGTTAAAAAAAAGGAGTAAACAAAAACTCCTTCACGCTGCCCCCTTAAAAAAAAATTTTAAGGGGCACCTTTAAAATAAGGGGGGCAATTTTGGGAAAAGATTGCCCCCAAAAAAAACCCTTTCCCCCCAAAAAAAGGGGGGTGCACACAAAGGGGAGAAAACCCCAAAATTCACACATTTGGGGGGGGATCCCCTCTTTAAAAAATCCCCGGGGGTTAAAAAATGAAACCCACGCGGAGTCTGGGGCCGATGCCCAAAACCCCCCCTTTTTAGATTTTCCCTATAAAAGGGCCATCGCACAAAACCGCCCTAAAGGCCCCGCATTTTCTGAGGGGGCGAGACCCCCTGCTCTGCCGGGTTTTCGTAAGACTCCACGCCAAAAAAAACCCCCTTTTTTGATCTAAAAACATGATACCCGACTCGCCCCCCGGGGGCCCCGGCGTGCTGCCCCCTTTGGGGTCCCTTTTCCGCCAGTTCATTTCCAAAGGGGCCACGTGACCGGGAAAACCACCCCAAAAGGGGGACCCGGGGTTTTTTAAAAAAAACAATTTTAAAAATTTGCTCATATATCATCTCAGGGGGAAAATTCCCCGGATAAATGGGGAAAAAGCCAACAACACTCATAAAACCGGGAAAGATATACAGAACGTGAATTTTTTGGGATACAAAACACAAAGATTTAAAAAGGGGATATTTTTAAAACCCCTAAAAACACTGGGTTTTTCTTTTTGGTAAACCCCCAAATTAAAAAAATTTGATCCTTCCAAAACAAAAGCAAAAAAACCCCCGGAGGCCCCCCAAATTTTTTAAAACCGTCAGTGTAAGGGCCTTTTTTTTTTCCCCAAAACCCCCGGGAAAACGAGTTGAGGGGGCTCTTTAAAAGGGGCCCTCATAAAAAAAATTTGGGGTTCCCCTTTTTTTGGGAATTTTCAAGATAAAAAAGGCATTTCGGGAGGGCGTATCTTCCGGGGGAAAAAAATCGACCTGGTGATTTTGGGGAAAACCCCCCTTTTTGGCCCGGGGCTATCCCACGCTTTTTCGAAAACCAAAAGAAATTTTCCCTACCCCCCCAAACCGGGGCCTTTTTTTTTTCCCTTTTTGTTTAAACAAGACCGGTTAGGGGGATGAAACAAAAGGGGGTAACAAAATTTTTTTTGGCCCCCTCAAAGCAGTTTCACACGTAAGAAAGCCAGGAGAAAGACCCCCCCGGGAAAAAAAGGGGGGGGCACCGGGGTCGCCATTTCCCCACCCCCCCGGGCCCGGTTTTCGAAAAGCACCATACCATCGAATCCCAAAACATGGGGGACGCTATCGACACCCCTTTTAAAAAGCCGAGGGTCTAGGGGGAAACCCTATCAAAACTCCCCAAATTTTAAGTTTTGATCTCCCCCAAAGGTCAAAAAAGGGGGCAAAAAAGGGTTTTCCCCCCATCACCCCCCCCAAGAGCGAAACCCCCTCACAACTTTAAAAAATAAATTCAAAGCTTTAACAAAAAATCGATTTCGGGCCTTAAATTTTGGGGGATCCAAGTTTTTTTAAAAAGGGGAAAAAAAAAATTTTTCCCGGGGAAACCTTTTCGTTTTGGGGGACGGGGAAAAAAACGTTTTTCTTTAAAAAAATTTTGGGGGGGTGGCTAAAATTTCCCCCCTAATCAAAAGGAAGGGGGTGCTTTTGTTTTGGGGCCCCAGAAAAACCCCAAAACCATTTCGAGAGGGCCCCCCCAAAACCCCCCAAATGTTTCCCCGGGGGTTGTATTTTTCGTTTTAGCCCTTTTAGACTTATAAACCCCGCAAAAAATTTGGGGTTTTGTCCCCCGGGGGAAAAAATTAAAAAACAAAAAAGGCACGTTGTTTTACAATCTATTTACCCCCAAAGCGAACAACGTGCAGTTAAAGGCCCCCCCCCGGGGCACCCCATTTTTTTTTAAAAAAAACATGGGGAAAAGGGGGGTTTTTTTAAAAACCCCCCAAAAAAAAAAGTTTTTCTATTTTAAAAAAAAATTTTGCTAAAAAAATGGGGGGGCCCCCCGGGGGCCCCCCAAATTTAAAAAAAATTTTTTTAAGATCCAAAAACCCCCCAAAATATCTTTTCCCTTTTTTTCCAAATCAAAAAAAAAAGCAAAAATCCCCTTTTAAAGGGGAAAAAAGGGGTCACAAAAAAGGGGAATCTCAAAAGGGGCGAGATACAACCGTGATCTGGTAGGGCCCCAAAAAAACCCCATTGAAATTTTTTGGAAGAAAATTTTGGGGGGTTCTAAACACCAATTAGCCCCTTTTTTTATCATTTTTTTTAATTTTTTTTCATACAGCTATTTAAAAAGGGTATGGGTTTTTATAACTTTTTTCTCAAATTTTTTTTTTGCCATTTTTTTAAATTGGGAAAAAGGTTTTTCTTCCTGAAAAATTTTGGGGAAATTTTACGAGTTTCCCCAAAAAACAATTTTTTGAGGATAAGGGGAAAACCCCCCTCCAGCAGGGGACAGCCCCGGGGCCCCCCTTTCATAAGGGAAAAATCACCCGGGGGCCCGAAGTTTATTCCCCCGGGCCCGGGGGAAAAGTAAAGTTTTTTTTTTTTTAAAAAGGGGGGGGTTATAAACCCCCCCCCGATTTGGGCCCCAAAAAAATAGTGGGGGGTCGATCCCCCACAAAACCCCCGCAAAAATTTTTTTTAAATAGCTCGCAATCTAATTTATTGGCGAACTTTTGAGCCCAAAAAATTGGGGGACCCCCCCTAGGGGAGGAGAAAAGTGAACCTTTTTTTACATAAGTGGGGGATAATTTAAAAATGTATTTTTCTACAAAAGTACTTTCCCCAAGGGAAACCCAAAACCCCCTTTTTTTGGGGGGGTGGAAATAGTAAGGGTAAAAATTTAAAAGGGGCCCCCAAAAACACCTTCGTTTTTCCCTCGAAGGGTTTCGCGAGCTCACTCGAGAATACCCAGGGGGAAAATGGGGGCCCGTCCGAGTCCCCCCCAGGGCGTGGCTTCACCCCCAGCTCTTCGTCACTGTTTAAAACGCATGTTGAGTCGGTGGGGGAGTTTCTTTTGCAGATCTCGGGCAGGTTTGGGTAATCCTCCATCAGGCGAGCAGGAAGCGGAGTTCTTGTGTCTGGGCCCGGTTGCATCTCTTTCAGTTTGCCTTGGCTGCTAGGGCCAGTTTAAAGGTTTGGGTTCGGGTAGGGGGAAAGTGTCCGAGTGCCGTGTGGTCCCAAGAGCCCCACCCCGTTGCCGTCGTGTAGAGGCGATGTGGGCGGGCTTTTCCCTGTAAAAGGTTGTTCCCCGCACCGGGGGTTGAAACATCCCAGGGTTCCCCCAAAAATCGCTCGGCGAGGGCGAGGAACCTTTCCTGCATCGTGTCGACCGTTCTTGGATTTTGTATTTGGGCTTCTCAATTCCTCTCTTCCTGGGCGGTGCCTTTCCCTTTGGGTGTCGAGTCTGGTAGCCCCACCGGGGTGCTTGACTGCTAGGGGGTAATGTACCCAAATCTGGTTTGCCAGCAATTCCGGAGTAGGAAGTGAGGGTGGTGAGTCGAAGCTGGACCGGCTTCGTTGTCGGACTTGACCGGTGTTCTTGCCGGTGAAATTGAGCTGTCCGTTGTCGGAGAAAGAGTTTTGTTCGGACGGGCCGTCCGATGGAGGGTCCACGGTTTTGTGGTGTACCTCGGGGGGAGCCTTGAACCAGCGATACTTGAAGTTTCAATCCTGGTCTTGATCCTGGTGTGTGTGACATTGACCTGTTGTTGGGCTCCCTCCGCTGCTCCGACTGCAGTTTGACGCAGTATTTAGGAGACTCCGCATGGTGTTTTCGTGAGCCTCCTGTCCACAATCCGCACAGGTTGGCTTACCACGGCATCGCAGCTTCGTATGCCCGAATTCCTGGCACTGAAAACAGCGCCGAGGGTTAGGGACATACGGCCGGACCCTGAGCACGTGGAAGCCTGCTCGGACCTCCTTCGGAAGGGTAGGAGTCGCAAATGTGAGGATATACGTATCCGTCTTCTTTTCTTGTCCATTCTTTTTTGTGACAATACGGTACACTTCGGTGACATGCTGGGGGGAAAGCTCCTCACAGATCTCCTCAATGCTTACGCAGTCGAGGTCGAAACAAGTGACCACTCCCATTGCAAACATTGGGGAACCCGTGAGGTTCCACCTTCACCGGTATTGAAGCCGTATTACTCGACGGTATTTCAGTAATAGCCATGATGTTGGAGGACTGGACGTCAGTTACAGTCTGTATCAAAATATTGCCATCACGCAATTTCCTTATAGAGACGTTTAGATTTTGCTGCACCATTTATCGCTCTTTCGAGGATAAATGGGCTGAAGCGCTTAAGGTTTCCATTGGCATCATCTCAAGACATCACCAGGAAGCGGGCTGGGGCCTCACCATTTCCCGGGTTTCCACAGTGACAGGGCTGAACGGCCTTACCCGTTTACGCCTCTTACCTATATTACGACCTTGCGAGGGGCCGGGCAGTGAGTTGCCAGCAGTGTTTGGCAGTACGTTGCCAGCGGCGACAATGTTGTCGGCCATGCCATGATTGGGGACAACCTACACAATACTCGGATCGTAGACCCAGGGTGATCCAAGTTGGTTCTACCACATATGGCCCTGTTAACTGTCCCGACGAAAGGCTCTATACGACGCTAGACATGACAACCTTCGCATAGAGCATCGCCGAGAGAGAGGTCGTTGCAGCAAGTGGGTGTAGGAAAGTTCCAATTTTACGTCCGGGCCCACATGAACGCAACCGATCTTTTCTCAAAGTAGGGTACCCAGTTATTGTCATCCCTGAGGCCCTTCTACTAAGATATTGCAACCGGCGATCTTTCATTTAGGAGCTCAAGGCAGTGGTATCCAATAATAAACAGAGAAGAGCCGGGTTAGTTGCCAAGATCGTCAACGGAAAGGCCAAAGGCCTCTGTGCAGGATAAACGGTGGGGGAAAGGAAGAAAAAGGTAAGGGTAGATAAAGCGAAGGGGGAAGGGTGAAAAAGGAGGGAAAGTGAAGGAAGAAGAAAATGATGTGAAAGAAAAGATAATAGGATAGGTTTGTCCCACAAGAGGTAAGTCCTGCACAGAAGCCTCCCCTTTTAGTCGCCTCTTACGACAAGCAGGGGTTACTGCGGGACTATTCTAAACCCCGTCCCGCAGAGGGATGGAAAGTATCAAAACAATTAAAATCAACAAACAAAAAACAGTCAGTACCAGCAATACACAGGGAACACGGTATGGCATACACAAGCTCAGAGAAAGCGGAAGCCATAGCAGTGACACTAGAGAAGCAATTCACACAAAACCAAATTCCAAAAGACCCAGATTTTGTCAGGGATGCACAAAGAACAGTAAGGGAATACCTATTTAGACCTATAGTGTCGCGGGTTGACCCAATAACACTCGACGTATTAACAAACACAGTGAAAAACCTGCCAAAAAAACAAATCGCCAGGACACGACAGACTTACAAACGAAAAACCCTACAAAAACTACCACCAAGGGAGCTACACACACTACTAACAATATACAATGCGCTACTAACACTTTGTCACTTCCCCGACGCATGGAAACTGGCGAGAGTTATAAACACTTCCCAAACCAGGAAAGGACCCAATGTTTCCACAAAACAGAAGGCCAATTAGTCTCCTCATTACCTTGAGCAAAATCTTTGAAAAATTAGTTTTAAAAAGAGTAAACGACTTTAGCGAGAGAAAAGGAATCATCCCAAACTTACAATTCTGTTTCAGACAAAAACATTCAACTATCTACCCTGTACTAAACCTAATAGAAGACACCACAGTAACTTTTTCAAAAAAACAACACACAATAGCAATATTCTTAGATGTAGAAAAAGCATTCGATAGAGTCTGGCACATAGGACTATTTCTAAAATTAATCAAATTTAACTACCCACAATGGATCATTCACATTATCGCCAGTTTCCTTGCTCGAAGAAAATTCCAAGTGATCTGGACGGTACTAAATCACCAATACACAACATAAGGGCAGGGGTGCCTCAGGGATCTACACTTGCACCACACCTCTATAGTATATACATTGCGGTATATACCGACCCATCCCCAAATAAAAGTCAGACTTTTTGCCGATGACACCATGCTATACACCACCTGCAAAAACATAAAACTACGCCAGTCTAGCAATGCAGAGATACTTAGTAAATCATCGCAAGACTGGCTTACAAAAATGGAGAATTAAAGTAAACCCTACAAAATCGTCAGCCCTAATCAAAAGTCGAGGAAACAAGCAACTTCCAGCACCTCTCACCCTATTTGACTCAGAAATACCAGTAAATATGGAAACAAAATACCTAGGCACAAAAATAGATTCGAGGTTAACCTGGAGAAGCCATATTGATAACACTAACAAAAAAGTCATGGAAGATATATTCAATTGTACTCCTTATTTAAATGTAGGGAACTAAATATCCACACAAAAATAATCCTATACAAAACAATAATACAACCTATAATACTGTATAACTGCTTGGCATGGAGCTATGGAGCATCAGATATAACTAAACGGCTACAAACCACACAAAACAGAATACTCAGAACAATCACGGGGGCACCCTGGCGCACAAGAACCACAGACCTACACACACTGACCAAATGCAGACAGCTACAGGAAATTTACAAAGACCGCAACAAAAGACTATACGAACAACAGAGATTTACACACGAACGAAATAGTTAGGAACTTAGGACGCTACGACCCCACAGAAGATAGGTATTAGAAACGACCGAGACTGGCTTAGTCTAGACATAGTTAGATATTAGTTTTAAAAAAAAAAACGTTTATAATCCTGGGAAAAAAAAAAAAATAATATATAATAGATACAAAAAATTAAAAAATTAAAAAAACTAATATAATATAATAATAATAATAACGCTGGATGTTATTCCTAGATTGTATAAATAGTAATTATTACTAACAAAATTTAAATTAATAACCACAGTAGATATAAGAAACTAAGCCAGTCAGGTAGACCGAATCATCCAGAACAATTCACACATTTCATCCCAATACTTCCTTAGTCACGGCCGGATGCCACTGGGATAACCGCCTAGGTTGTCTACTAGCCAGAGAATAACGCTGGCGCCGGGGCGGCCCCATATGGGGAATGGAAATGGATCCACCTCACTCCTAATCCAAGAAAAGAAAATCCTACCCAAACAATGCAACTCTTTATCGCCTTTGCCACCGCCGGACTCCACTGGGATAACCGACTAGGTCAAACTTCTAGCCAGAGAATAACGCTGGCGCCACTGTCGGCCCCAGATGGGGAATGGATATGTAACCATCCAAGTCAAAACCTATTCCCTACAGTCAAGTTAAACCATTCGATCCTCCTCCCGGAAATCGACTCACAAAATCACCCACAACTCACCATCATACCTTAAACACACCTACCACATCCCAAGAAAAGAAAATCCTCCCCAATTCCCGCGACTCAACGCAATCACTCACAACTCACCACATACCTTAAACACACCTTCCCACATCCCAAGAAAAGAAAATCCTCCCAAATTCCCACGACCCAGCACAATCACTCACAACTCACCATCATACCTTAAGCACACCTTCCCACATCCCAAGAAAAGAAAATCCTCCCCAATTCCCGCGACCCAACGCAATCATTCACAACTCACCATCATACCTTAAACACACTTCCCACATCCCAAGAAAAGAAAATCCTCCCAAATTCCCACCACCCAACCACAATCACAAATTTTCACCTCAAAGTGTCATTCTCTAATACACGTGTAATTCTCTTACAGCTTATAATTTACTAATACTTGTATTTCTCTTACAGCCTCATTTCATCTGTCTCATTCCATAGGTATATTATATAAGTTCATTCACGAGGTTAAGAGTCATGACAATGACTCGGTACTCAAACAACAAATCAGCCCTTTCACAGACAACCTGGCATGGCATAACTGTCAAGTCAGACGTTCTGCGCCGGGCAACAGCCGAAAGTCGAGTTGGTTTTAGTAGATACGAAAAAGAATTCTTCTCCAGATTTCGAGCCACTCGGTACTTGATTGAGCTGCCTTTTTAAAGGCAAACCGCTACTGTCTTTTTTAAGACAAACCTGACTTTTTTAAGGCAAAACAGAGCAGATTGTTTTAGAGACAGGTTTACCCGATCACACACACCAGACTAAACTCGGGACAGACATGCCGGTGCTAATTGCTGTAGCGGGAAACCTAACGTTGACAACAAGCTACAGTAGGGCGTAAAGCGGGACCGGCTGCGAAGCAATACCTCGCAGTCAGAGTCTGTCCTCGGGACACCACTCAACATACAAAGCCCACCACCACTTGCACAGAGGATGGGCACACTAGCCTTCCACACTGGCCACTAGCCTGCCCTTTTCAGGACCGAGAGAAATGGCCGCCGCCAACCACACCACCACAAGATCACGCGACTCTGACATGTCGTACACTTCGACCGACATCTCAGACATGGAGGCTGACTCAGACGGACAAGGGACCTTCACAATGGCAGACGAACTAGGACGCAAACGCAAATTCAGACCACGAAGACACACACAGACAAAGAAAACAACTTTGACAGTGACAAACAAGTTCGACGCCCTGAAAAGGGCCGAAAACAATACCCCCACACCAGTCGACCAGAGCTCCGACAAACAGCCGACCACAACAACAACAACAACCACCACCACACAAAAGACACGTTACCCACCAATAGTGACGCTAGGGACACAAAATTATAACAAAATCACTAAACTAGCCAAGGAAGTAGGGAACGAGATTAAGATCACTTACGTAGCACACGGACTTAAAATTCACACAACGACTAAACAAGACTTTGATCTAGTGCAGCACCTACTCAAGGACATGAGACAGGAGTTCCACACATACACTCTACCTAGGGACAAGCCACTAAAGTTAGTCATCAAGGGGCTCCCTCCCAACATGGCAACAGGGGACATCCAACAAGAACTAGTGGGACTAGGTTTCCAGGTCACAGACGTCAGACAGTACACAAGAAAGACAAAAGCAGAGAACAACACACAGACTGTAACACTACTGCCAACATTTCAAGTCACTCTCGCCAAGAACACCAACACAACAAACATCTACAAAATAGACTACATAAATCACACGAGGGTCAAAATTGTCCCGTACATACCACTTATCCAACACGATAGAACAGTGCGACAGATGCCAGAGATTCGGGCACACGAAAAACAACTGCCAGAATATCCCCAGGTGCGAAAGTGCACAAACTTACACGACACTAAGGACTCTGCCCCAAAAAAGAGAATACCACACCCGCCCGATGCATAAACTGTAGAGGTAGCCACACGGCCAACTAAAGTAAGTGTCCCGTCTACGTGGACTTACTCGAAAAGAGAAGGTCCGCGCAAGAACACACACAACAACCAAGACAGGCTACGCAAACAAGTAAACCCACACAAGCACACCTGGCCTCTTCAAACAACTTCCCCCACTTAATAAGTAGGTCACAACAAGTAGTCCCACAGGAGGCACGTGACCCCCCTCCCCCAAGCAGAAAAACATCACAACAAACAACTCCCACCGAAGCTACGCGCCAGCAGTTCAAGGTCAGGGGGCACGCACACAACAAGAAACGACTTCACCACTATCAGACATCAAGGAGATTATAGGCCTCTTAAAGGAACTAAACATCTTCAAAATAATAGCTCACTTCAAACCATACCTTGCCAGATTAGGTCAATGTAATAATGCGACTGAAAAAAATGTTCATATTAATAGAAGGGGTGACCGATTACTTTATGACCCAGGATGACTAACGGACCACGGACGCTGACTAAAGACATACTACGTGTTTTTATATGGAACGCGAACGGGATACTCACGCAAGCAAAAGAATTAGAGGAACTCTTCAAAACCTACGGAATAGACATTGCTTTAATAAACGAAAACCATTTAAACCCAAATAAAAACATACATTTCTACGGGTACGATATATACAGGAGTGACCGTCCCAACGGCAGGGGAGGGGGAACAGCAGTTTTCATCACAAAATAATATACCCCACTACAGACATAACTACAATAACCTTCAAAACCTAGAAGCAGCAGCAGTGCAAGTAAATACCCAGAGCGGGAGTATCCTATTCGCGGCCATTATATAAACCACCGACGAAGACGTTACTGGACCACGACTTAAACACTATCACAGACTCGGACACAATCTTCTTAGGAGGGGACTTAAACAGTAAACACCCAAACTGGAACGCAGGTTAACAACTAGGGACGGAAGAACACTCAACGAACACGCGGACAGAAACAACTACTTAGTAGTAGGGCCTGGCGAACCCACTTTTTACCCCACAAACCCACTACACAGACCTGATATAAATAGATGTGGTCTTGACCAACATGGGAGTGTCGTCGGAGGACCTTTACAGTCCTCAAAGAATTGGACTCTGACCACAACCCTGTGTTGTGCGAGATTACAGTAAACACAGACACAGAAATAAAAGGGCAAAAACGACTTATATCCACTAGCGACTGGAAGGGGTTCAAAACATCTCTCAACAACACACTACCAGAGTTCATTGAAATCACAACAACAGAGGAAGCAGATGCAACACTGGAGATATTTACCAACACAGTACAGGAGGCCTACAAAACCAACACAACCTTTGAGACAGTAAATCACGAACCAAAGACCCCAGCATCCGGACCTCGACTTTCTGTTCGCTCAGAAGAGAGAGAGGCGAGGAGAGATTGGCAGAGATACAGATCCCCACACCATAGGGCAGCATACAATAGACTAAGGGCACGAGTAAGACTTAAGGTAAAGGAAATTAAGGGAAACGACTGGAACATCTACGTAACACCCTTCACAGGCGACCTAGTTTGGCATCAGAGTCAAGGTAGAAATGTCCTGCGTCGGGCTACAAAATCACACACCTGTAGTATTCTGCAGGCTCATTTCATCTGTCCCATTTCATCAGGTAAATAAGTTAATTCGCGAGGTTAAGAGTCATGACAATGACTCGGTACTCAAACAACAAATCAGCCCTTTCATAGACAACCTGGCGTGGCATAACTGTCAAGTCAGATGTTCTATGTCGGGCAACAGCCGAACGGCAGCTACGTAACAGACGCCGCACTAGATTCCAGCAAAACCTGGAAAATCACAAAACAATTAAAATCAAACAAAAATAGATCAGTCCCGGCTATACACGGCGAAAACGGCATGGCCTACACAAGCTCGGAGAAAGCGGAAGCCATAGCCGTGACGCTGGAGAAACAGTTTACACCTAACGACAATCCCAAAGGCCCAGATAATGTTAGGGACGCTAAGAGATCTGTAAGGGAATATCTAAGCAGACCTATTATTTCACATGCAGACCCAATAACACTAGAAGAACTAAACAACACAATAAAATACCTCCCAAAAAGGAAAGCGCCAGGCCACGACCTACTGTTAAACGAGACAATTCAACAATTTCCACATAAAGCCACACTGACGTTACTACACATTCTCAACGCCCTTCTCTCGCTGTGTCCACTTCCCCGACGTATGGAAACTGGCTAGTGATAACACTTCCCAAACCGGGAAAGGACCCGATGTTTCCTCAAAACAGACGGCCAATAAGCCTCCTCGACTCCCTCAGCAAAGTATTCGAAAGATTAATTTTAAAAAGACTAAACCACTTCAGCGAAACTCATAATATCATCCCCAAACTTCAATTTGGATTTAGGGAAAAACATTCCACTATATACCCAGTCCTAAATTTAGTCGAAGATGCGACACAAGCCTTATCTCAGAAAAAATCAATAGTATCGATATTCTTAGATGTCAAAAAAAGCCTTTGACAAAGTTTGGCATATAGGTCTCTTACAAAAATTAATAAAACTTGGGTACCCCCAATGGATCATCCATACCGTCGCCAGTTTCCTAACGCGGAGAAGGTTTCACGTGGTGATGGAGGGCGCCAAATCCAACACACACGCCATAAAAGCAGGGGTGCCCCAGGGATCTTCACTCTCACCTCCCCTGTACAACATATACATTTCCGACATTCCAGTACACGTTCATACCAAGGTCAGACTTTTTGCAGACGACACTATGATCTACACCATCAACAAAAACATCAACTACGCTAGTCTTGCGATGCAGAGATACCTGGTTAACTTACAAGACTGGCTCACAAGCTGGCGGATCAATGTCAACGCTGCCAAATCCGCCGCCATAATCATAAGTCGTGGAAACATTCTTCTACCAGCCCCACTCACACTATTCGATACGGAAATTCCCGTAAAAACAGAAAAATACTTAGGAGCCACAATAGATTCTAAATTAACTTGGAGGAAACACATAGAGGCCACTAATCAGAAAGCCACAACCAGGTTCGTCCAATTATATCCATTTCTAAAGGGCAGGGAGTTAACCATCCACACAAAAACAATTCTCTATAAAGCAGTGATCCAACCAATAATATTATATAACTGTCAGGCATGGAGTTATGGGGCTAAAACTCACACACAAAAACTTCAAACAACACAAAACAAGATACTGAGAACAATCACTTGGGCACCCTGGCACACTATAACCACAGACTTACACACGACGACAAATTGTAGACAGCTACAGGGGATTTACAAAGACCGCTACAAGAAACTATACGAGCAGACAGACACGCACACAAACGAGATTGTTAGGGACTTAGGACGCTACGACCCTGCAAGGAGAGGTTTTACAAACGACCCGGGACGGCGTATTTTGAGCTTTAAAACTAATAAACTATCTATTTAAAAAAAAAAATTTAAAAAAAAAAATTATAGTTAGACTTAGCCTATTTTTAGAATTAATAACTAACCCACATATGACAATCAACTGCGCCGGAATGACAACAGACCGCCGACAACACTACACTTAACTACACTGGATCACCTTCAACAATCGCTCATTTCATACCATTACTACCTTAGTCACGGCCGGACGCCACTGGGATAACCGCCTAGGTTGTCTACTAGCCAGAGAATAACGCTGGCGCCGGGGCGGCCCCAGATGGGGAATAGAAATGTATCCACCTCACTCCTAATCCCAGGGGAAAAAAATCCTACCCAAACAAGCAACTCTCTATCACCTTTGCCACCGCCGGACTCCACTGGGATAACCGCCTAGGTCAAACTTCTAGCCAGATAATAACGCTGGCGCCACTGTCGGCCTCAGATAGGGAATGGATATGTAACCATCCCGCGTCAAACTTATTCCCTACAGTCAAGTTAAACCTTTCGATCCTCCTCCCGGAAATCTACTCACCAAATCACTCACAACTCACCATCATACCTTAAGCACACCTCCCCACATCCCAAGAAAAGAAAATCCTCCTCAATTCCCGCGACCCAACGCAATCACTCACAACTCACCATCATACCTTAAGCACACCTCCCCACATCCCAAGAAAAAAAAATCCTCCCCAATTCCCGCGACCCAATGCAATCACTCACAACTCACCATCATACCTTAAGCACACCTCCCCACTTCCCAAGAAAAGAAAATCCTCCCCAATTCCCGCGACCCAACGCAATCACTCACAACTCACCATCATACCTTAAGCACACCTCCCCACATCCCAAGAAAAGAAAATCCTCCCCAATTCCCGCGACCCAACGCAATCACTCACAACTCACCATCATACCTTAGGAACACCTCCCCACTTCCCAAGAAAAGAAAATCCTCCCAAAGTCCTATGACCCAGCACAATCACAAATTTTCACCTCAAAGGGTCATTTTCTAATACAACTGTAATTCCTTTTCAGCTTAATTTACTAATACTTGTAATTCTTTTACAGCCTCATTTCATCTGTCTCATTTCATAGGTATTTAATTTCATTCGCGAAGTTAAGAGTCGTGATAATGACTCAGTACTCAAACAACAAATCAGCCCTTTCACAGACAACCTGGCGTGGCATAACTGTCAAGTCAGATGTTCTATGTCGGGCAACAGCCGAACGGCGCGGTTGGTTTTAGTGGTGTCCCAATCCTGGCGAACCACCGTTATGAAAGAGCTATATTAAATCATCATTATTTGTTTGAAAGAGCAGTTCATCATCACTCCATACTCTTCCACAACTATCCCCGACCTCCCACAGCGACTCCGTGTTGTCGGGACAGTTCCTTTACCCCCCCCCCCCTGACTCCGTGTTGCCGGGACAGTTCCTGTACCTCCCACCGCGACTCCGTGTTGCCGGGACTGTTCCCTCACCTCCCACCGCGACTTCGTGTTGCCGTGACTCTGCCTTATCACCCTCCAACCTTGATCGACCCTTCCGACGGTGAATTCACGGGATGGGATACACCCGCCGCGCCGGCAAGGCCCACCGACAGAAGACCCTAAAGAAGACGGCGACAACAAAACAATACTCCACCCGTGGACCCTCTCCTACGATCCCGACCGCAACCACCAGACCACCGAACGCCAACACTCCGCTACAGCACCTGCAAGAGTTCCTCCTCCCCTCGCCTTCCCCTCTCACCAACCATCCGACCCCCACCTACTCCAATTTCCCCCTTCAGCCCTGAGGGTTACCATCTACACGCCCTGACCACCCAGAACCCGCCTATGTTTTCTCCCACATCTCCCTTCCCTACCCCCATCCACTGGACCCGCGAGATCGACGCATGGAAATCAAGGTCGCCAGGAAACTGGACTTCGACTAGGCCAAACCATTTACCCCGAAGTACCAGTAAGAGGGATAACAGGTTGATAGCTTCTACATTTGCCACTTGTTTGTTGGACTTTCTCTCAGAAAAAGTACAGGGCAAGAGTATACCAATTATTATTTATAGTGATGGCTGCTCTTATCAAAATCGAAATGCAATACTGTCAAATGCTCTTTTAAGTTTTTCTGTGCATAACAATGTGACAATATATCAAAAGTATTTAGAAAAAGGTCACACCCAGCTAGAATGTGACTCGGTGCATGCAAAAATAGAAACAAAACTCAGAAAAAAGGACATATTTATTCCTTATGACTATGTCAGATATACAAAGGAAGCAAGACATCACCCTTTCCCATATGAAACAGCTTACCTCTCTAATGAATTTGTAAGAGATTTTTTCTGTACGTCCCATGATGAAGTATGAAAAAATTAGACCAGGCCGTAAAGTGAGAGATCCTTCGGTTAATGACATTAGAGTAATTAAATATACATCAGATGGATTAATTGAAGTTAAGGTTGACTTTTAAGGTCAGTATATTGAAATCCCCAAAAAGCCAAGATCTATCCAAATTGCTCATTATGAAATATTTCCTCGTTTGTATAAAGAGGCTGTTAAAATTACCAAACAAAAGTTTGATCACCTACAAGAACTAAAGAAAGTTATTCCAACAGATCATCACACATTTTATGATAATTTACCACACAGCCTCATTTAAATCTAAAGTGCTTACACGTGACAACTTGTGTGATTTTATAACATTTTTAAGTGAGAGTGTTTTTTATATAAAAATGTTGAACATAAGTGTAATTTCTTTAAGAACTGAATAAAGTAATTGCAATGTATCATCTTACATCTTATGACAATTAACCACAAAGCTTCATTTTAATTTCAAGTGACTAGGCTTGACAACTTGTGAAATTCTGTATAAAATTAAGTTCTTGAAATATTTTAACTATAGTAATTAGTGTATTAATTGTGTTTGAATTATTAATTTTATTTTTATAAAGACTCCATGTAACTTACAAAATTATAAAATAAACAGCTCTAATACCTCGTATCTATAGTTTCAAATTAATTTTACAGCTTTGGGGGTAATTTGTTGTGTAAAAACCATAAAATCATAACAGTCAACCACTCAGCTAAAAACCATCAAATATGTAAGCCCTCCGCAGTGGAATTAATTAATGGTTCACTTTTTATCTTCTCCTGTAAAATTATACTTTTGTTACATATGTGGTCTCCATTCTTAACCCTCGATGTGCATAATTTTACCTTGAGGGAATTCAACAATGGCCAAGTTTGCTTATATGTCTGGCATGAAGTTGATGGAGGCGTAGGTGCAAATGAGTTCTCATCTTGCCTTGTGGACTATATTTTAGAGCTCCCAGACCTATTCAGGCACATCGTTTTCATTTCCGATGGCTGCTGTAGCCAAAACAAAAACAAGATCTTGTCAACGGCTGTTGGATACCGCACAGACAGAAAAATATCACTATTGAACAGTTTATTTTCAAAGAGGACATACGATGATGGAAGCTGATAATATTCATGCTACTTTGGAATGTTAATTTAAGCCTCCTATATACTCACCTACAGATTATATTTTTTTGGATGCACTTGACACATTCTTAGAAGCCTTATAATTTAAAAAATTGTGCATTATGATTTTTTTAAGAACTATTCTAAGATATACTTTGTTCTTCCATCAATTAGACCAGGGATTGGAGTTGAGGAAAAATGTGCGACAGACATCTGCAAAATTTAATACTTGCCTGATGGTGTGATTTTAATAAAAACTTACTTCTATGAAGATTGGAAAACCCTACCTCATAGAAGACAGAAAATTGAATGTTTTAAAAGGGCTACGAGACCTGTACAGTGATGAAATACCCCTCAAAGGATCTAAGTACAAGGATCTACAATCTCTAAAATCCATTATCGAGCAACAATATCATGAAGTTTATGATAAGCTACCCTTCAAGGCAGATAATTTCATAAAAAGGAGTGAAGAATATTTGACAATTGAAGATTATATTAAACCAAAAAGAAGGCAAAAAAAAAATTTTTTTTTGTAATTACTTTTAATTAAAGATAGTTATTGTAAAAAAAATGAAAAGTAATTATTTTTTTTTGTAAGTAAAAACTAGTTTTTAATTTTGAAACTATTGATATTCAATTAATGTTTTTTATGTGATTCTGAAAAAAAAAATTTCCAAATTTTGTGAAAAATTATGTATTATAATTACTCCAAAGGGTGTACTTTCCTACATAAACAAACCTCCTCTGTGAGGGTTCATAAACACCATACCTCTTATGGGGTATTTTTAATTGTTTAATTTTTTATTTTGAACAGTATTACAAAAAGAGTTTTGTATTACAGTGTAAATAGTTTTAAATAAAAAAAACCCTTTAAAATTTGGGTTTAAATGAAATTTTTCTGTACATTTTTTAAAGCAAGTATTTTTTAAACCTTTTCTAAAAAGTTAGATTTTTTTTAAAAAGTATTTTTAGCAAGTTTTTTTATTTTCTGAAAATTAATTTTTTAAACACGTAGGAGTTTTTGTCGGGGAAAAGATGATATGTCAAGAAGGGTCCATCTCGTAGGGGTGTAGGCCAAACAGTGTAGTACAGAAAAAGAAAAATCATAAAAAAGATTACTAAAAAGGGGATATCACTGACGGTTTTTTTTTCCACCGATTCCATATAAACCCACCTTTATTTCCCATGACTTGATCAAAAAAATTTTATGGGTTTGATTGATATATCAGTGATCGGAGATACTCCATACCGCAAAAAAGGCAACAGTTACTCGACTAGGGGAAGTTAGAAATTGCTTCTTCTAGCCACCAGAAAAATACTCGCTTCTTTGGCCCTTTTTTTTTCTTTTATTTTCTATTTTCTACCAGCAAATTTGAAAATCGACCCTATTGACTGAAAGTTTACATGTTATTTCTTTTTAAAAAAACATTTGATCTCTTTGGGGCCCATTTTTCATAAATAAAACAGATTACTATGTAAAAATGATTTTTAATGTTTCACATGTGTTTTCAATACAAAATATTTGTTGTTTTTAACAAAATCGAAAAGCTTGCTTACTAGGCAAAAAACATTTTAGATCCTTTTGAAAGCAGGCTACAAAAAAAATTATTCTTTTTTTCGAAGATCATGCCCCGAAATCGCTAACGTTTAATTAAAAAAAGAAAAAAAATAGAAAAATATAAAAAAACCCTTTAATATTTACTATCCCTTTGATATCCTAACATCCTATAGTAAAATAAAAAGGGTTTATTTCTTTTAATATATTATAGTTCATTTACTATAATTTTCCCTTTGCTTTCTAAGCATTTCCAAAAACCAATCCCCATTATTTTTAATTTCTTTTTTAAATGTCACATAAATTTTAACTGTAGAAAAGGGGGAATCATTAAAAAAAAATTACACAATTACAAGATTTTCTTATAATACCCAAATAATTTTTAATATTGGTTTTTCAAGTAATTTTTGAAAATTTAAATTATCAATAAAAAATTTCCCCCAACAGAAAAGGGGTTTTTTTAGTTTCATGTGTATATGAGTAAAAGTTAAAAGAAAGTATCAAAGAGTGATACCGGTGAAAATGTTCAAAAAAATACTCCCTTCCTGGGGAAAGGGAAAGGGTTTAAGAAAGAAATTTTGTAAAACATTTTCTGTTGGCTACACTCTGCTTTTCCTAAAAAGGGCCCTATACGTTATACTGAAGTAAATAAAACCGAAAAAAAAATTTTCAAAGAGAAAAAGTCGGGGCAAAGTAGAGCCAAAAAACAAAAATCCTTTAAATATAAAAAGAAGCTGTTGAAAATTTAATTTAAAAAAAACTGCCAGCGTTTCCCTTTCCCCCTCCGCAGAGCAAACACAACAAGGCGTTTCCAGCCAGCACACTTTAAAAAAAGTGAAATTTGTTACAAATTAATAAAACAAAATTGCATTTTATAAAAACAATTTATCTATGTTTGCGAAACATTTTTTTGACTCGTTTCAATGTGGGATTTCAAATTTTCCAAAAAAAAAGAAAAAATATAAATTTGGGAAAAAGGAAAAAAACTACCAGTTAAGGAAGAATTGACATTAAAAAGAGGGCCTAAGGCTCTCAGAAAGGAAAAAGAAGAGTCCACAAAGATTTCCCCCATACAAGATCAAGAAAAAGCTAAAAAATCCAAAATTTTTTTGGTGCTAGGGTTTTTACCTACAAAGTTTTGAATACGCCCCCAAGGAGATAACATTCTTTTGTAAATTTTTCTCGTAAGTATGCTGTATATAATGAAACAATAAAATGAAAGTGGGAAAAAGGAATGTATTCTTTATTTAGGGGAGAGCAAAAACAGAAAGTAGGGGCAAATGAGATTTGTTCAATTTTGTATAAATATTTGTCCAGCGTGGGCAATCGCAAAACTGTAAAACAGTGTCCCTTTTTTTTGTGATTCCCTTTTTCAGGGCCCGAATAAGAATCACCAAGTTCTTTCTACAATTTTCATTCTTTCTTCAAACAGCATCCCACCATTGACAGTATCTGCATCAAAAAAACTTCTGCCCGGGCCAAAACATACATGCCCGTTGATTCTCACCCTTTTTGCCATTGAATATGCTGTCGAAAAAAGTTGTCTTTGGGTCCCCTCAGCGGGCCTAAAAAATTAGAACTGCTGGGAAATAGCTTTCCCAAAAAAAATGGGGTAATTCCCCACGATCAATTCAGAAAACTTTAAGAAGCTTTAAATTTTCCCTGTTTTCCCAATTCAAAAAATCAAACTGAAAGTGGGGAAAAAAAATTTAAAAAATTTATACCATAAGGAAAAATTTTTTCACTAAAGGGAGCTTTAACATAAAAATAAGTTATTCTTTCCAGCCTGGGAATGAAAAACTCGTGACTTTTGCAACAAAAAAGAAAGTCCAGAAAATTTCTTACAGCTTGAACCACAATTGATGTATGGTGGTAAACTGCCTATTTCAAGTGCCAAATGCTCACTTGTTGAGAAGATGGTTATTCCTCGTCACTATAAAAAGAAGAGTATTTGTCAATGAATTCTAATGACAATATTGCTGATGTTCTTGATGAAACTGATAAAGACAAAGGCTGTATCCGAATAGTCAAGTACACTTGACTTGACGCAGACTTGATGCAGACTCGATAATATTACACTTTACACCCACTTGAGATCGAAAACTGCAACAGACTTTTCAAACGGCAACTACCATTTACACGCCCTTGATTCTGCAGTGCTGCTTTCTACCCGTGATCTTAGAAACTATTTTAAACACCATCTATCAGCAGGCTGCTTCTTTTCACTGGACATTTCCAACACAAAAACACAACAAAAGCAGTACCGTATAGTTAAAATACTTTATCAAAGATAACAGCTCACACATCACAGATCACATTACTCTAGCAGTTGAAAAATTAAACAGTTGCCAGTCAAACTTCGCACCGACGGCGTGTCAAGGGTAACTTGCCGTCACACTTGGTCTCAAGGGCTTGTGCAGGGTGCAGCGGCTCACTTTGTGACTATTCGAACGGTTGTTCACTCGATCACGTGATTGCCAATGCAATTATCGAGTGAGCGTCAAGGGTCGATGGTGCGTGAAGTAGACTATTCGTATACAGCCAAAGAGTAGCTAAATTTCATTAGTTCTAAAGCCAGTTGCATTGTTGATACATTTGGAGGAGCTTATTATTATTATTTTGCTTTAAGAAATATTTGTCCTGGCTAAGAACAATATTTTAAAAATAACACTAAAATCTATAAAAGTTTCAATTGTTTAATTCTACGATTTTTGTATAGTCGATTTAAATGTGTTTTTAATATTTGTTTGTTTAAATATTATCTATCTTTGTGCTATAAATACATAATTTTTAGTAAAATTTAAGTGCTACTGAATCCTTTTAAAACAAATTATTTCAAGTGTAACCATGAGAAGAAGCAAATTGGTCTAAGTTAAACTTCATAAGGGTACAGCCCAAAGGGCGTAACCACCAAACTTGAGTAATAAATTATTAATAGTTATTGTTTAAATTTAATTACTTAAAAATCATTTTAATAACTTTCTCTCATAAAGAATATGGATATGAATTTTAATTTAATTTTATAGTAAAAACCATTGATAAATAATCTTTAATTCAGTTTTTTATATTTCCTGTAAAATTTTTCATTTTGAGGGTTACATTATTTGGTCTTTATACCCTCGATATGATCTAAAAAAGAGGGCATTAATTTCAAGTTTGCCAAGAAGAGAGACAAAGGGTGTTAGGAATATGCAAACTTGATAATCCAGAACCTTCCATCAGGTAATCATCAAGCAGGTCATTGTTCATTCTGTTCATAAAAAAAACCGAAAGACACGATATAGCTGCATGAACTGCAAAAAATATTTTTGTCTCAAGCACACAGTTATGGTATGTTCTGATTGCTACACAAACAAGCCTAATAATGATTAATTCTTATTTTTATAATATTTTATTATTCTTGATACTTTAATTTATTAGATTTCAGAGTTTTTTTATATTTAACAGATTATAAAGTTTTATTTCTGTTATTAAAGTTAAAGAGTACAAAAAAAGTTCTTTTTTTATGAGACTTAGTTAAAAGCCTGTTTCTACCAAAAGTTCTAATATTTTTCTGTTTTTTTATTCAATTATACCCCCTTCTATATAATAAATACCATAATGCTTAAAAAGTATATAATTAAAATAATACAAACGAGATCAAATCTCGGTCTGAGACACTGCCGAGTATAAGTGTGATGCCTTTGGGCGCGAGTATACAAAGGTTAAGTATCGAATTCCATTAGAAGCCGCCAAACACCCGAGTAATTAGTTACCCAATACTCATAAATACTCCATACTCGATTGTACTCGCCTACTCGAACAGCATCTAAATACTAGCTCTGACCGTGGTTGGAAAGTGAAAAAATATCGGTCCATCAAAACACTCTGAATACAGGTCAACATTGGAAAATCACTGCTATAAATCAAAATCACCTATATTTTAATATCAGACACTGTATTCACCGATATTGTAAAATCAATGTTTTGCCCATCTCTAAAGATTACTGAGTTGAACTTGCAATATGGGACTTTGCATGTCCAATACAAAGAACTGCTTCTCAGAATTCGAAGAGAGGTTTGTAGAAATGAGAAATGTAATCCGCCAAAAAGCTCACTTGTTTAACTATGAAACCACTTAAAAAGAGTAGCAATGCTAAAAACCTTTTAGATCCAAATTTATGCGTATGTTTTTTAATGTTACTAAAACCAAAATTTTAAAAGAATTGAGTTTAAATTTTCAACTTTTAATTTTCTGGGCCGAAAAGAGTTAAAGTACATTGAATTCACATCTACCATAGATAAGAAATACAACAGAAGAACTGAAACCCTACAGTGATGATCAAGTTTTGTAGATGGGAGTTAAGGGACAAATTATTCAGAGCTAAGAAAAACAAGGTCCATCTAAACACTAAAGACATTGGTATAGCAACCTCTGACAGAAACGTATTTATAAATGAAAAATTAACCACCTCACAATGGATTGTACTCTCAACTAAAGAAAAATTGTTTTAATTTGTTTAACTTTATTTCATGATAAAATATTCATACTGTCTTTTTAATGATTTAAAATTTCAATTTCTGTAAATCCATAGTCCTATAAGTGATCTCTATCTCTTTTATCATGTAATTAATTATGGAATAAAACACTAGCCAGAAAGCTGTGCTTCCTTGAAGGATTAAAGTATGGTTTTTAAGTTTATTTCAGTTGAAGTTTACAATACAATAATTTACCAATTACAATAGTATTATCAATGTTACAATGTAATTTACAAGCTAACCTCAACATACTTATCTCCTTGAGCAGAGCTATAATGGAGATCATAACAATTTTATATATTGGTAGACGGTGATAATACATTGAAATAGATACAATACAAACCTGTTGGGTATTTGAGGACATTTTATTGTAAGAGAGGCTAATAAAGAAACAGTCCATGTGCATTTATTAGATTTATAAACAGTAATATATTAAATTCTTCAATAATATTATAATGATTAATTTTATAGGATGTTTATTCATAGCATTTTAAAAAATTAAGTTTTATATATGTGTTACCGTTGAAGTAATATATTATTATTATATTATATATATATATATAATGACCGATTATTTTCAAAGTAATTGATATTAGTGGTTAGTGTGATTAAATACGTGCAATTTATTATTTTAACCGCTATTAACCAAAACAACAAAACTTGTTTGGCTGAAGTGATTAAAAAAACTGTTTGGCTGAAGTAAAAATAATAATATTCTGAAAATATTTTTTTAATGAAGGCTTGTGAAATAAAGCCATATTTTTCTAGTGAAGCAATGTTTTATTATTACTATTTTAAAACGGACAACCTTCGTGTTTAAACAGACAAACTGTCATGACATTATGAATTGCATAGCAGTCCAAGCCTTTTACAGCTACATTTTGTCGAAAGATATTTTCCCTTGTAATTGCATCTCTTGTACTCTTGGCCAATGGCGGTTAGTGTATAGGCACTGAGGAACTGTAGCACCCCCTATTTCCACTTGATATTATCGATAACATTTAATATAATGAGTCCTTTTTCTTTAATTCTTTTCTTTATTTTTGTAGTACAATATATATTCCTTAAGCTTAATGTCAGTACTTCAGTAGCCATCTCCCAGTTTATGAAATAGATACAAAAATCTGTGTATGGAACTGTGCGCTTAACAGAGCCAGCGACGTGGTGTTTGACTGTTGTGCGCATGAGCACATAAGAGGGGTTGGGGAGGAAGGTGGGACTGCCAGGTAGAGAGAACACTGTTTCAATCGCTTAAAAACCGTGTCCCCATATACATTAATCTGATAAAGTGTAGACAAGTGTAGAGTTAGATTATTATTCTGCTTCCAGCTATTCTATTTGATTCATTTTTTTTTTTTTTATTTAACAGAAAACTTTACCATGCCTTGCATTCCCAAGAAATAAGTTCTGTGACTGTAACTAAGGAAGTTTGTGACTATATATGTGTTGATTTAATGGACAGATATTCTTTCACTAAACACTTAGTAGCTGTTAAATTTTTCAACAAGAATTGCTTCACTAGATTTAAGAATTAACACCCACAAAAGAGATAGTACTGACCACGAAGCTTATCCCATGATTGACAAAGCTTGAAACTGAACTAAAAGTATTCTATTGTAAGATTGATATTCATGAATATTGCAAATTAATTGAGCTGCTTAAATTTATTTTGGAAAATAATCTAGATGATGTTTTTAGTGAAATTACGAAACTGATTCAAATTCCCTTGACAATTCCCATGACTACATCAGAAGCAGAGCACTGCTTTTCAACATTGAAATGAATAAAAATAGAATTAAGAAGCACTATGAATTCGGAAAGACTAAATGCGTTTGCAGTACTTTCAATGGAGAAAAATTTCCTCAACTGTCATCCAGAGATCAAGGAAAAAATTATTGAACATTTTGCGCAAATTAAAACAAGAATGCATTTCATTTTTAAATGAATAGATCAATCTTGAACTGTAACAATTTAAGTTAAAGTAAGTAAAAGATGTTTGTTTTTTTGTTAAGAATTTATCAAGTTACTTAATAAATTTTATTTTTATAATTTTTTTTTTCCTTTTACACAATTTTAAAACAAAGACAAAAGGCTAATTTTAGCTACGAACTGCCACTGCTATTGACCAACTATAATTGAAGATTTTATGACAAAAGCAACAGAATAACACCGGGAACTTCCTCTTGTAAAATGAAAGTGTCTTGACTGATTAATAAACTGGTTCCTTGAATACTGTTGAGCCATTCATCCTTCTTAGGTGACAATCTCATACACCTTGCCATCAGCATCTACCTGCAGAGGGGACCCTCAGAATGTTTCTGGAACCACCCCTTCCCCTGTCGATATCAGGATCTCGGACTCTTACGGTGATTAGCCCTTGAAAACTTTATTTTGGATTTTTCTCGTCTTCTTTGCCTGGGATTGCAATGCACTTGTGGCATCGTCTATTCTATTCTTAATATTTTTGATTTTATAAAAAATAATATTTTCCTCTGAATTGCCCTCCATAGCTCTGTCTCCGTCATCGTTCACGATTTGTCCATCTTCCTCATTGCCGTTGTTTACTTATCCATCTTCCTCATCTCCAACTGAAGCAACCGATGAGGAATCGATTAAGGCTTCGAGACCTTCTTCAGATTGCAGGTTTGCAATGTCATCCAATAGAAAGTGTTAAAGTTGTAAGGCCAATTTTTTCCTGGAGTCCCAAATATGACTTCATATGTGCTGCAATTTATGACCTTATTATGAGCCCTTCTATTCATGAATTGAACACACCTCAGGCCCTCTGACCAGTGTTGAATTTGGTTTGTTTATGTCAAGTCGTAAGCATATTATCAATATTTTGATTTGTGCACTCCACAGATCCTTGCGATTGGCTATGTCTCAGTTTCTCATGAACTATCTTCAATTCACTCCACATTTTACAAACTTTTCAAAGATATGGTTGAAGAATTCACAGCCATTTCCACTCTGCAGTATGCTGGGAGAGCCCAAAATAGTGAAAAGATCAACTAGGTTATGTGCCACTTTCTCTCCTCTTTTACTTTTCAAAGGCCGCTGTATAAATTTAGTAAGATTATCCTGGTAGATGAGTATGAATTATTTCTAGTCGTGGTCGGGTTGAGTGCATGCCAATTAAATCGACTTGACATTTTGAATTAATCACTTTAAAAATCATTGAACGCACTACAAGACTTTTTTTATATAGGTTTCACATAACGTCAAGTAGATCGTTACTTGTTCTTGAGTGATATTTTTGTATGTTTTCTGCAGCTCTTTTAAAATGTTTGTCCTTCCCCCAAGTCCAATCGCCAAGTGCGTCTCGTGAAAATTTTGAAGATCCCTCTGTGTGCACATAATATCAAATTGATTATGACGCGTAACTTATCGGGTATATTAACTTTTCACTATCACCCAACTTCATAATGCCGTATCGTTTTAGTCGTTGATAATCCTTGGGTTTTTTTCAGTGGTTTTAGAGTTTAACTCTCGTACTTTCTAAATCAATTGCTGCTAAACCCCTCTTTAATCATGATCCCACAATTTCCTATAGCTTTTCACTCAAATGAGCTTCTATTGTGTTAAAACAAACAGATTCCATATCAAAATAACACCACACTTCCACACTCAATGAAAGATGGACCTCAACTGATACGCACGACAGACAACACGTATGTCGTAGACAGGGACACAGAAATATTTAAACTTACACAAACGTGAAATTTATCACTTTAACCAGAGGATGCTGGTTATTATTCATAATCACACGTTAATGTGAATAATTTGACTACTAGATGAAAAATGTATCACATTCACCGGAACTATTGTTTATTATACGTAACATAGGGTGATTGTGTATATTAACACGATTTATCGAATTAACAGTAACATACATCTAATTGATGAAAAAAAAATACACATATATAGTTCAAAAAGCTTCAAACATAATTTTGTTACTGATATTTTGATATTTATTGAACTACTTAATGTAACGTATGTAATGTAATGTAATGTATAGAAAATAAAATTTTTGATAAATCTGAATTTAAAGGTACCTATATATAGAAAGTTTAAAAGATATTAATTGGAGACAGAAGAGTCCCAAGAGTAATAAACTTATACTTACGAAATAGGTTGGCAACACTGCACTGGCCGTTTGGAGTGTGGATGCGTTGTGCCCCGTTTTTTGTCTTGTCTTGCACGTTGTGTAAAGTGGTTGGGGTTTTAAGCCCTTTCCATTTATATGATTGTATTGGTTTGCCATTGTTAACTTGTTAATATGATCAAGATACTTAAGTACTAAATTTATAATACATTATTGTTTTCCAGTCACCTAGGCCTAATTTAAGCTCTATGTTAGGATCAAATGTTCTAATTATATTAAGTATAGGTTTTAATATTAATGATAAATTTTCTAAATATTAACCAAGGTTGTAAGCAATATTTGTGTTAAATTTCAGTTCATTAACTTCATTTTTCGGCCTTTAACTTTTAAATCCAGTAGTTTTAATTTTTGTAAAGTTCTTGTTGGAATATTAGCTTCATCTAAATTTATTAATTTTACTTTTTACTTTCAAGCATCGTGCTAGATTATTTATCTGAACCAGGAAACTGTGAGAGGCACCTTTGGCTTGCACGTATGGCCTCACAGTGGAAAGGGGAGGTTTGGCGCGAATAGCTAGCCAATCAGCACATCCGTATTAACCTCTGTGTTTGACCCTATGTTGAAGGGAAGCGTCAGACGCGACACTGGCCGGTTAGCACGCAAACAGATCATACCTGTGTTCAACAAGTTATTTTCGTAACGTGAACAGATAGGGTTTCAAGATGGGTGGAAAGAGATGTAGAACAGGTGGATAAATAACCACTACCTTAAATAATTATCCGTATTTGCGTACTAAGTAATTTGTTTCTCTACATATAAGTAACCCGTGGTACAAAATGTCTAATATTTATTTCAAATAAAACTTCAAACTCTACTCTAAATTTCTACTTATTTGATCGGCGCTGTTCTCCACCCCCACCATTAATTTATTAACACCGAGATGCTCTACTAAAACACTGGCTGCCTCGGAGCCATAATAAACAAAAAGCTGATAAGAAGATAGAGTGAGTCGACTGGTTACAGTAGGTTGTTAAGAAGATTGCTTGACTTTAGAACCGATCAATATTTCCGTAGAAACCATCTGTGCGGGAGTGAATATAATATCACGTTTTTGGTAACTATTAGCAAAGTGAAGGGGACTATAACATACTATCATAAGTGGGATGAACATTAAAAAATAGTGGTTTTCGTTACGTGAAGCACTTGTGTTTGCCTGTAGTACAACGTGTTCGTTTGGACGCCATTAATTAACGTGAAATTCGAGTGTGGGTTAATCATAGTTGTTATTATGGTGAATACTCTTAAGATTAATTTATAATTTTTACCAGTGAATTAGTTCAAACCTAAAGTTATTTTGACTCAGCGTTTTTTGGAAGTGGCCAGATTACAGTGTGGAATAAAATAGCCACTACACACAATTGGAGAGAGTACGCGATGCCACCATTTTGTGAGAAAAGTGTTAGAAGCTTGGCGCTAAAATTTTCGTTTAATTTCAGGTTCAGGCGGAAAACCTGTTTAAATTTGACAAAGAAAAATTGAGCTTAGTCATTTCCATGGCTTATTCATCTGCGAATAATGGGCTACCTGAAAATGATAACTAAAATATTGGACCACAATCAGATACCTAGGCGGGTGAGCGAGGGACGGTGATATCGATTCAGAATATGATGCAGGTTTTTCTATAAAGAAATTGACAACGAGATGAAATGTTAATGCGATATTTGCGACCTCCACCAAGTAATTCTCAACCATAAACCTTGAATAACATAATGCCTGATTTAGTAAAGACCATACAGATTTTTGATGGTCAAACTACTGGGTTGGATCCAATGGAATGGCTATGAACTATCAATACTACAGCAAAATTACATCAATGGCAGGGACCAGTCAAACTAGAATTGGCGGGTACACATTGTGCTGCACAACATCGTTTCCTTTCCAGACTTATGACAAACAAGAATTTGGAGTAATTCCGTAGGGCGTTTGCGGTGACTGTCAGCCTTCGATTCGAAAGAATGAAAAGTCGCATCTAAAATAAAAATGAAAGTCTAAAGCTCTACTTCCACAAGAAGATACATTTGTGTAAGGATCTTAATCTGGATATTGTGGACATGAAGAAATAGATTTCTGTAGGACTATTGTAGCCTCCTCTTGATCTTTAAGGGAAAAGGATGGCATACATTATTACACATAAAAAATAAATCTTAAAAACGTGAATGCAGATG
>JBCFYV010001163.1:0-55870 GCA_039000515.1 Timema cristinae | reverse complement strand
TTTTTAATTTTTTTTCATTTAAAAATCTCAATAACTTCCTACTCTAATGGTTGTGATTAAGCTGTAGATTTAAATGCATGATAAAAAGGCAAAATATACATGCAATCATGAACTGAAGAAATTTGCTAGAAGAAAGTAAAAATAAACACAAACAAAAAGAACAAGGATTGCAATCAAAATGGTATTATAAAATTATAAGCTACAACAGCATTAAACAGTTAGAGATTAATCGATATTCGCTTCTGATTATCGCCTAAAATGTTGTTGTAATTGATAATCTCCCATGTACAGCACATGTACTGATGAAACAATAACTTGAAGCTGGCCCTCTCTGTAGGAGTACACTGTGTCACTTCCTGTGTGTTCCTCTGAAGAAAACACAATTATTTATCCCATAGTTTGCCTGAATGAATACAACTCACTCCTCTCACAAGCACTGCATCTTTCCCTCCTGTTTCTATTGTACACTCTGTCACTTCCTGTGTGTTCCCTCTGAAAAATAACACAATTATTTATCCCATAGTTTGCCTGAATGAATAAACCACTCCTCTCACAAGCACTGCATCTTTCCCTCCTGTTTCTATTGTACACTCTGTCACTTCCTGGTCTCTCGAATAAAACACAATCTATTTGTCCCTGTTTGCCTGGAAAATACAACTCACCCCTCTCACAAGCACTGCATCTTTCCCTCCGTTTCTATTGTACACTCTGTCATTTCCCTGTGTGTTCCCTCTGAAGAAAACAAAATTTATTTACCCCATAGTTTGCCTGAATGAATAAAACTCACTCCCTCCAAGCACTGCACTTTTTCCCCCCCGTTTTTTTGTAACTCTGTCATTTCCGTGGTTCCCTCTGAGAAAACAAAATTTTTTATCCCATAGTTTCCCTGAAGAAACAACTCCTCCTCTCACAAGATGATTTTCCCTCCTGTTTCTTTGTACATCTGTCATTCCTTGTTTCCTTTAGGAAAATACAATTTTATTTTCCCATAGTTTGCCTGAAAATAAAAAATCACTCCTTAAAAAGCACTGCATTTTTCCCCTCCTGTTTCTTTTTGTACACTTGTCCTTCCTGTGTGTTCCTCTGAAGAAAACACAATATTTGTCCCATATTTGCCTAAATGAATAAATCCCACCACAAAAAATGCATCTTTTCCTCCTTTTCTATTGAAACCCCTTGTCACTTCCCTGTGTTTTCCCTCTAAAGAAAACACAATATTTATCCCTTTTTGCCTGAATGAATACAACTCCTCCTCTCAAAAGCACTGCATCTTTCCTCCTGTTTCTTTGTCCTCCAAGAATAGTGTGGTACCTCGCCCAATCAAAAACTAGGGTCTTTTAAACAATTTAACTACTCTATTGATGCAGTGTATACTCTAAAATGGTAGTAAATATGATACATGTGCCTAGAATGCATAAACATAATCAAATATGTATTTAATTAGTGCATAATTTAAAGCTTATCATTTATACGATTATTTTACAAATAAACAAATATCTGCATTTATTTTGTTTTACTTGAGCTATACTAAGTAAATAATCATTGTGATCTTGATTCTTGAATATTTATTCAATAGTTGGCACACTGTTTTACTTGCGATAAGTATTCATCAGGCCCTGGGTTGTAAACACCCTAGTTGCAATCCCATAGACATTGTTCAAGGTAATTAGAACTTCTCTAGCTTTGCCTGCTGTTTTCAAGCAGCAAGTCCTCAGCTTCATGAGCTGGGTATGTAGACCCTTTTGGAGGAATAATTACTTAAAACACCATATTCTTGGAATACAAACAAATATTAGTTTACAAATTAATATATAGATACATTATGCTTCAAAATGTATTGACAATTATTTAAACATTACTATTTATACAGTTTGCTCAGTGAAACTAGGTCATATAATGATGGGTATGTGGCACAGGTAATAGTGTACAAATACGAGTAACATCTTTGATATATTAAAAATAATGTAGCTTTCACCCATGTTGTTTACATTCTGTTAAGGCTACAATATATTTAAAGTTGGCTATTAACTTTTATACTCGATTCAGAACAATATAAATAAACCATATTACAATGAAATTATCTTACAACTTGATTACATCTCTTTGTGTTGTGGTCTTACCCTCAAACAATCTCTTAGGCTACAGTCTTGTAGGAAGTTCTACTATATCCTGATTTTTGTTGGAAGTCCTTAGTTTGTTCCAGAATCCTACTTTATATATTTTGGTAGGATAAACAGATTTCTAGAATGGTATTAGCAAGTCCCTTCTGGAAGGTCTTTAATCCTACCAAAATATTACCACACGGTAGGATTCTGGTACGAAATAAGACCTTACAAAACGGGCTTCCTTCCAAAATCATGGTATGTATTAGCCTACAACAACTTTTTTTAAAGAATCAAGCTATGAGTTTCTAACTTAGTTATGCTTTTCAAACCTTTTATTAACACATTTATTCCATTTAACTACCAAATACATTGATGTATCTGATATATTCATACAAATTAGTGAATTATTTCAAATTGCTACATCAGGGTAGCAACAAACCTGAAAAACCTGTAATAGTCTGAGAATTTTAAAGCAGGGAAAAGTTAGGGAAGTTGAACATGAAACAGGGAAAATAAGGCATTATCATTATTTTATCAAATAGAGAGAAACCTTTTTGTTTTAAGGCCCTTGGGCCTGTCGAGTGTGGGATGGTGAGAGGGCAGGTGAAAGATGTGGCGTGGCTTCACAACCGACCATTAAATGTAAAGAGTAATTTAATTCATTCAAAAATAAGACAGTAATTTAAGTGGCCTTAAATTATCTAGTAGAAAGAAGAAAAACATAGTTGATTACATTATTGCTAGAAAAGATTAATTCAATTAGACCAGGTTAGCTTTATATCAATAAAGCTATTAAAACAATTAATAACCAAATCTAAAAAGCTTGAAGAGCCGTTCCAAACTGTTACAAAAGCATCTTAACATCTACAGACATTACGAAAACATATACTCTTCCAATGTAAAGTTATATTTTTAAATTCCATACTTTTACTTCAAATATCACGAGAGTATTTTAATTTTAAAACAAAACGAGATTACCTTCAAGTACTACGATATACATTTATACTACACACATTACGTTAACTAACACGAGAGTTTCACACCTCAAACCTAATGTAAACTCACGCGGGACTACTTGAATTGGCATCATTCAAATAATGAACAAAGTCTAACAATTGATACTAAGTTAAAGAACATTTAAAAGTTTGACACATTTCAAATATAAATATATGCGAAGAATAGCCAAATCTACATTACACAAGATATTGGAATAAATATACAACAAAAGCTAGGATAATATGGATAGTCAATATATCCAGATTATTAAGATAGATAATTTTAATATATTTCAATTAACATTACTTTAAGTTAGAAACCGAAGTTACTTTAGTTTGAAAATAGTATTAAATAATGCCCATACTTAATGTAATCCAAGCTCTAAAAATAGAGGGATTCAATACATAAATATAAAAAAAACCTACAGTTAAAGAAAAATAAAATAAAATAAAGAGGAGCGCTTAGTGTGAATATCCTAAAATTGTGAATTATAAAGTGCTAGACACTCAACATGTCCCCAGCGCACGCATCTCACTCTTTTGAGTAGCGGGAAACTATGGTCCACCTTCACAGGTTGCATAACATAATAATATATAAAAAGGTCGAAGGCTAATCAAGGATTTTTGGACATTGCACTTTTTTAGACATAGGGATAATATGGCATAACTATGCTATAGAATAATTTCAAGTCTTAGAATCTTTTAGATTTCATTTATGCCAAACTTTATTAAATAACAAGCATGTGATTTGAAGAACATTCAATAGTTCTTTTTATATATAATAGTCGAGAGTGACCAAACATTATCAACATAAATAAATACTAACTATCCAATAAACACATTGTTCCATTAACATTTACTCTTTTCCTTCTAATCATTACGTTATTTATTTTTATGTCCCCTAAAAACTTGCGTACATATTAATATTAATGCATAAAATTAATAGACTTGAATATGATCATACTTAATAATAATAATAATAATAATAATAATAATAATAATAATAATATTTAGCACCGCGTCTTACTACCCGTTCGGGTTATACGCTTTAAGTACTAATTACGCTAATGGATTAGGAATTGGGGAGGTTTTTAATTAGAGGAAGTGAACCCGCATTTGCGTGGAGGTAGAGTGGAAACCATTTAGGAAAAACCACCCCCAGTTCACCCGACCGAGATTCAAACCTCGATCTCCCGTCCTCAGCAGTCGAGCTAAACACGACAAGCGCGTTAGCCAACTACGCCACCAAGGCGGGTATGATCATACTTAATACAGTAGATGATCTCTCCTAACTAACACATTTTTGTACCTGTTGCAAAAATGCAACATGTTAATAAAAGTTTTAGTTCCATCAAATATACCTAATGTCACTACCATTTAACAGGTACGCTAATAACCTACTTGCAGAATTCAAAATAACCTTCGCATATGTCATAAACAAGGATAATAGTACAAAAATATCGAGGATATTTCCTAACTTCACTCATTTTTAAGTTTTCATTACTATTTTGACACAAAAGATATTAACAACGCTATCATAAAAGTTACAATCGAGAAACTAGTAAAAATATAAAGTTAAGTTGATATATACAATACTCCAGTGCACTACTCCATTCTACTAATAATGAAAATCTCGGCATCATATTTCTAACACTTTCCCACCTTAATGTTTGCCAAACCCAAAATGCAACACCATTTGCATTTGAGACGGAATAGAGTTAATTTTGAAATGTATGACTTTCAAGCCTTATGGGTAATATTGATAAGTTCTGATCCAACCCACACTCCTATTTTCATATTTACTATAATCATCTAACCAAAATACTACAGAGAAACAAATAAAGTTAATTTGTTGAGTATAAAGTTCGCGCATTATGCCTAATATCAATAATTACAGAAAATTTCTGACTTAACAATACTCTCATTTTAAAGTAAATCCAAGACGAAGGTTTACGCAAGTAATTTATAATTAAATTTGATAGAAAAAGATCTAAAAAGAATTTTGACTAGTTCCAATAATTTACATTTAAGCCGAAAATGAATTTATCCTTACATTATCTTAATCTGTCTATTACGCCGACGCTTAGTCCTACATGGTCCCAGCCACGTCCAAGAGTGACGTCTTCCTTGACGGATGGTCTTTTATATGGCACACACTCATCGAACAGGATAGGCACAGGGGAAGGGAGCGCGCCGGCTGAAGAACATTCTATATTATTCTGGCAAAGCCTGGCAGTTACCTTCTTCTTCTCGTCGTTTCGTTTCTTTGAAGTTGAGCGGATTGATTATGGTAGTGGTGGTGATCTCTAGCGGTGAGATGCGGCACTAGGCTCAGTGTTGGCAGTTGCTCGCGTGTGGTTTATGTGGTCAGATGTTTGTTGCGCGAGGTGCTTAGCCAGGTTGGTGATATTGGGTAAGCGATGTTTATGCTTGACTGGCCCCATTCCGTTTACTTGGAGCAATAATTGCTACATTAATAAACAAATATCAGCCTATCTAGACTATAACAATATTAAATTAAATAGTTAAAGTTTCATAATTCAAACTTCTATGAAAAACTATAAAAATTTACAGAGTATTATAACTTTCCTTCACAGAGTCCATATTATTGGAAGTCGTCTCCTGACAATATAGAATAATAAACGCAGTCCGTCCATTATGGCGTCGAGTTTAAAAGAACATTATAAATAAATATTACAGAGGTCCATCCTTGATGGTGCCAAATTCAATAGTCTAGTTATTTCTTCCATACTTTCATATTATATGGTTGTCTTACTGCGTAGTCAACCATGCTTAAATGGTTTAGGCATTTATTTAGTTAAATCACAGGGATCCTTATTGATCACCACTCAAGTTAAGTAAATATTCCCTATTAGATTATTTAAACAACTTGTATATAAGGCAGGGACCTCGCAAAAACAAAACAGGAGATAACAAGATACTTAGCCTTGGCCAGTTTATTTAACAATATAACAAGATGTAAAATATAAAAAAAAAATTTATATATATATATATGACATAATATTTAGAATTTAAGCTTGGCGCATTCTTACTCGCTCTGGTCATCAAAACATAGATACTCCTGATTAACTAGTCAAAACAATATATCATGACAACTACTTAAAGTACTATACTTTGTTCTCCTAAACTAGCATACCCTACGTTTGTTAACCCACAGAATTCAATATATAAACATATTGAAAGTTACTTGAAATAAATTTCTAATCAAAACAATGTAGCATAACAAATATTTAAATTACTAGACTTAGTTTCCCAAAACCTACTTTGTTTAACCTGCGGAATTAGATATATAAACATATTGAAAGTAAATTGTCCTAAATTTCTAATCATAACATTATAACATGACAAATATCTAAGCAACTAACTTTAGTTCTCCAAAACCTATTTTGGTTAACCTGCGAAATTAGATATATAAACATATTGAAAGTAAATTGTCCTAAATTTATAATCATAACATTAAAGTACAACAAGTATCCAAAGTACTACATTTAGTACTGCTAAACTGTTCACATACTGGAGAATCAATTTATAACCTACAGTCTACCATTTAACGATGCAATACCTCTAACTAGCTCGTCATCATTATGTCAACTTACATTGTTGGGAGTATTAGTTCCTCTAACGGCTAGTGGCATCAAAGAGTGATTTTTCCCATGTCAAACACTCGCCTTTATTCATTTGAATTCAGAGGGGAAAAAAAGGGGGTTGGAATGAATAGCCATAATTCGATATCATATTGTCCAATCGGCGACTAGAAGACCTCATCGGCGCCTGCGCAGAACGCCATGAAGTCTTGGTCTTGGATCACGGGGGGGGAGGTGACGAGTACACGACAATTGAGAGCTAGCCAAGTTTATCAGATCGCGCACGCGCTTTATTCACTCCCATCTATCTTGATGATGAAACAACAGGTTGTTCTTCCAGGACGTTAGATAGAGTTTGTTTGTTGTGTGAGCGGATCGTACTGGTCGAAAAAGCTCGCCTTCGGCCTCGAATGTGTTCTCCGACAGGGCAGTAAAACAGGGTGAGTAGCCAGGCGAACTAAGTGGTGGCGGTGTAGTATGCGACCACGGTACAAATCCTCCGCCCCTACACGAGGCAGCCTCTTCCGCTCTCAGGAATTCGGGTGGTCCAAGCTTTTGACACAGCGATCCAAGTGACGTCTTCCTTGATCTCAGTATCTGCAGCTGGTCAACACCGCTCTCCGTCAATCTGGCAAGTGCTCCACGCCTTTCAGCCTGTCCTCGCCACCCCAGCAACTGTGCTGTACCAAACCGAAGGCATTTCGGGCTCTTCTGTTCTTTGGCTCGACGACAGGAATGAAGGAGGGATGAAGGATCCCACTGAACAAATAAACACAAAGCGAGTACCCAACGAACACCACCAGAATTTTATCTCCCCACTAGCCGTACACAACCTGATATAATATAAAGCATTACAATCGCAAGCAAAAATCTAACCTAGCATTCAATGTCACAATTAAAAAAAAACAGTCATTATATAACCTGTAGTAAAGATTTCTCTAGTAATTTTACTTTGCTATAACACAGGGATTATACCAGATCATGATGTCTCCTGCGAGGGTATCATCCATTTATTGGAGTTAACATTGCTTCAACTAGGAGATTCCATCTTACAATCTTAAGTTTACAAAATCTGGTAATTATCTCTGTTGCTTAATCTGCGGGCTTTCCCGGAGATGATAAATAACTTACATACTAACACTTACACTTTTACAGCACGGACTCACACACATACTCATCCCTGGACCAGGGATGAGGACTCTTTGATGCCACAGGATTTAATTTGAGATACGTGGGCCCGCCTGGTGATTGAGGGGTCACCAACATCACTAATCAGTACAGTTACAGGGGTGAGGAAGCGCTCCACTCGCCATGGACCATTCCACTTCGCACTGAGTTTTGCTGAGATTTTGTCAATTGCGGAGCTCTGTGGATAACTTTTATTGAGGACCAGGTCTCCAATAGCAACCGAAACAGGGGCACGTCCAAGGTTATACCTATCAGCCACCTTTTTATGGGCCCTTTTTAAAGCTTCGAAGGCCTTTTGGCACCTATCTTTATGCGAGAACTTCTCATCCCCGCCCAGCAAGGGGTCCACATCCCATACCGTTAACAGAGGGTGGTTGAGTTCTCTACCCAGGAACACCGAAGCCGGAGAGGCATTGGTTGACTCATGAAACGCGGAATTAAATGCGACATTTAAGAACTCAATATCACGATCCCACCTAGCTTGATCAACCGAGTGGAAAATGGTTAAGGCCACCTTAAGATTCCTATTGAAACGCTCCACGTGGTTAGGGCAAGGATAGTGGGGGCTGGTGGTTATGTGTTTAATGCCCCATCCAAAGCACAAGTCTTTGAAAGTGGCAGACCTAAAACAGGGCCCATTATCGCTCACTAAACTTCGGGGGGCACCAAATATCGCCCACACGCGTCTAGCAAGCGCGTTAGCAGTGGTCTTTGCTTTCATGTCCCTCAACGGTAAAATAATCACAAATTTAGAGAAAGCATCCAACAAAATGAGTATACAAGTATTTCCTAAGGAGGATCGGGGCAGGGGCCAACATAGTCGACGAACACCTTTTCCCACGGAAGTCGAGCCACATCGGCCGAATGAAGCCCAACTTTCGTGTTCTGCGCCGGTTTTGCCTTTTGGCAATCTTCACACCGCTTAACTTGCAGTTTCACATCTCTGTACATCCCTGGCCAAAAGAACTCCCTAGAAATTTTACGATAAGTTTTAAGTATACCCAGGTGACCACCAACAATAGAATGATGGAAATAACGCAACAACATTTTGCGTACCACAGTCGGGACAACAATCTTCCTTCCTTTCCCTTTCCCACTAGATATCACAAGAAGTCCTTTGTAAAGAGAATAAGGACCCACCTCCTCTCCTTTATTTATTTTATCTATTATTTCCAAGCACCACGAGTCACTCCCTTGATGATCTCGAATCGAGATGAATGACTCCGGGATGGAATGAATTACATTAAAAGGCTGTACAATATTTTGGGTCTCAATCGGCTCCAGATCTTCCGCCATCCGAGATAGGGCATCAGCAGTCACGTTATCCCTTCCAGGAACGTGATGCGTGCTGAATTTGTATTTCGAAAGGCGTAGCACCCACCTCCCGATCTTTCCTAACTGCTTTGGGTGTCGCCACATCCATGACAACGCCATGTTGTCAGTGTATAGTTCGAATTCGCGCTGTTCTAGATAGTCAGAGAATTTCTCAACGCCCACAACACATGACAGACATTCTTTCTCGAAAGCACTATATTTCTGTTCTGCCTGAGACAAGGTTTTGCTCGCAAAGGCCACGGGACGAACACCGTCCGCAGTTCTCTGGGACAAAACCGCGCCAAGGGCGACAGAAGAAGCGTCGACATGAAGAAGGAATGGGCAAGTGAAATCGGGCATGTGCAAAACCTCGGGGCTGATCAGTTTGCTCTTGAGAGTTTTGAAAGCACGAGATTGTTCCTCTCCCAGATAAATGAGACACCTTTTTTCTTTAAGTAATTTAAGGGGGCAGCAATTTCAGAGAAATGCGGGATAAAGCGTGCGTAGTAAGCGCACATGCCAACGAAACGCATCACACCCTTTATGTTTTTTGGTTGTGGGTAATCGACAATGGGTTTCACCCTTTCGGGGTCGACCAGCATATTCCCATTGGAAATAATATACCCAAGATACTTGATAGATTGCTTGGCCCATGTGACCTTGTCGGGGTTAACAGTCAAACCCGCCAGACGCAAACGGCTCAGTACAATGTCTAAATGTTCAAGATGTTCATCAAGAGAATTACTGTATACACAGATGTCATCAAGGTAATTAAAGACGAACTTATATTTTAAGTCTGAGAAGATGTGATCCAGAACACGGCTTAATGCCTGGCCACCGATACTAGCGCCCAACGGTACACGATTAAATTCGTATAATTGCCAAGGGGTAACAAACGCCGTGAACTTCTTTGACCGCTCTGTGAGAGCGCATTGTAAAAAACTGGCATTCAAGTCAATGAGACTATACACTTTAGCGCCCCCTAGATGTTGGAACGCACTCTCCACACTAGGCATGGGGTAGGGATCAAACTGGATTTTTTTATTTACCTTCCTATAGTCTACAATCAACCTGTGTCCTTGTCCTTTTCTCGGAATAATAAATGCCGGACTAGCGTACGGGGATTTAGATGGCCTAATCACCCCCTTCTGTTCTAAGTCCTCTATCAACTCGCGAAATATTTTCATTTTGGGTGGGTTACATGAATAGGGACCCGACCTAACCGGAATCTCGTCCGTGACTACAATATCATAGGGGAGTATGTCACATTTTCCCCAGACGGGTGTTATGACATCCGAGTACTTCTTAATCAAGGTATTAACGCGATCTTCATCGCTTCCTAAGTGACTACACCACATGGGTCTAGAACATAGACACAATGGCACTTTAATCTGAGAATTAAACCCAAACCTTAAATGTCCCAAGCCTAAGTCTAAGATACCTCTAGTATCCCACAAAAAGTCCATTCCTAATATGACGTCGCATACTAGTTTGTTTACAACATATAACTTTCTTTTCCAAGAAAAACGATTAATTTTGAGAGACGGATAAACAAATCTGTCAATAATAATGCTACTTCCATTCCCTAAAACAAATGTACGGGGAGCACACTTATTTATTTGAACGTCACATTTGAGTTTATTACCCCGGATGCTACTCAGAAACTCAGCATTAATGAACGATGCGTTAGCGCCCGTGTCGACTAAAGCGGCACCGTGATTTGACCCAATACAAAATTCGACCATGGGGATAGGGGTCTCGAGTGGTTTATTAATATTAGTAAAGCGTCGTGTAACTTTACCACTCCTCAGGTTACACGTCACACGTTTCCCGCCGGACATTGGTACCGGAGGTGCCCTAATTGCTTACAACCAAAACATCTAACTCGAGATAGGTCGCGACTATTATTCCCTCCTCGATGTCCAGTAGGTTTGCTATTATAAGGTCTATTAATCACGGGGGGCGTCTGAGAATACGTAAGCTGACCAAAGCTGTTTTTTGACTTCTGGTAAAAAGGGGTTGATGAAGCGGAGGGTTTAGACACTGTAATAGGGTGCTTCTCAAAATATTCCCGTTCACCCAAAAGTGATCCCTCAATTTTGGAAGCCAGAGAGTACAACTCTGAAAAGGAACACGGCAATTGGGAAAATACAAAATGTCTCCTAGTAAGAGGCGACACATTCTCTAGAATAATTTCTACGATTTGTCGCTCACTGAGTTTTAAATTGAGGATGCTCGCTGCTTCTGACACAGAAAGAATAAAAATCCTAAGAGACTCGTGTGGAAGTTGGAAACGGTACACGAATTCTGAACATAAACGTTCCCTCTCTCTCCTAGAAACTAGAGAGTCAAATATGTTATCCATAACAGTAACCCAGGGGGTCCCCTGACTTATCCCCTCGGAGATAAGGTGTGTTAAGAACCCTGAAGTTTTCCCCAGACATAACACTAATATTTCCGCGTCCTCAACCAGACGTAATTTATGGACTTTGTTTACTTCCAGCAGGAAAGCGAATAACGCGGAACTATTCTGTCCATCACACACAGGAATGCGATTCAACCAATCACTGACTACTTTGGACCGAGTCCTACTATCATGTGAACTGTCTGACCGAACAATAACATGGTTAGAGAGTGGGTTCTGCGAAGATAACGTGTTACCAACAGGATCTAATGGGGCCTGCCTCTCAACACTGGTCATAGGGACCTCTCTATTCCTACCGACCACCTGACCGGGCACATCACTATTATCAACGTCAGAAAATAATGGATTTTTCTCACCCAACTCCCGAGACAGCATGGTCCTCAATTCACGAACAGTGGATTCGGGGTTAACGGCTATCCCTCGGCCCACGAGCTCCGCAATTAACGCCTCTCGGTTTAGCTTGTATACTTGAGATTTACAGCCAAGTATTTCAGAAGTGTCCATCGGTGTCCGATCCATGGCGTAGAACGAGGATTGTAACAAACAAACAATAATATGAGTGCAATGATCAAAAAGATATAAATATAAATATAAATATAAAACCCTGTGAAGCAGAGTGGGGGCAGCTCAACCATGCTTAAATGGTTTAGGCATTTATTTAGTTAAATCACAGGGATCCTTATTGATCACCACTCAAGTTAAGTAAATATTCCCTATTAGATTATTTAAACAACTTGTATATAAGGCAGGGACCTCGCAAAAACAAAACAGGAGATAACAAGATACTTAGCCTTGGCCAGTTTATTTAACAATATAACAAGATGTAAAATATAAAAAAATATATATATATATATATATATGACATAATATTTAGAATTTAAGCTTGGCGCATTCTTACTCGCTCTGGTCATCAAAACATAGATACTCCTGATTAACTAGTCAAAACAATATATCATGACAACTACTTAAAGTACTATACTTTGTTCTCCTAAACTAGCATACCCTACGTTTGTTAACCCACAGAATTCAATATATAAACATATTGAAAGTTACTTGAAATAAATTTCTAATCAAAACAATGTAGCATAACAAATATTTAAATTACTAGACTTAGTTTCCCAAAACCTACTTTGTTTAACCTGCGGAATTAGATATATAAACATATTGAAAGTAAATTGTCCTAAATTTCTAATCATAACATTATAACATGACAAATATCTAAGCAACTAACTTTAGTTCTCCAAAACCTATTTTGGTTAACCTGCGAAATTAGATATATAAACATATTGAAAGTAAATTGTCCTAAATTTCTAATCATAACATTAAAGTACAACAAGTATCCAAAGTACTACATTTAGTACTGCTAAACTGTTCACATACTGGAGAATCAATTTATAACCTACAGTCTACCATTTAACGATGCAATACCTCTAACTAGCTCGTCATCATTATGTCAACTTACATTGTTGGGAGTATTAGTTCCTCTAACGGCTAGTGGCATCAAAGAGTGATTTTTCCCATGTCAAACACTCGCCTTTATTCATTTGAATTCAGAGGGGAAAAAAAGGGGGTTGGAATGAATAGCCATAATTCGATATCATATTGTCCAATCGGCGACTAGAAGACCTCATCGGCGCCTGCGCAGAACGCCATGAAGTCTTGGTCTTGGATCACGGGGGGGGAGGTGACGAGTACACGACAATTGAGAGCTAGCCAAGTTTATCAGATCGCGCACGCGCTTTATTCACTCCCATCTATCTTGATGATGAAACAACAGGTTGTTCTTCCAGGACGTTAGATAGAGTTTGTTTGTTGTGTGAGCGGATCGTACTGGTCGAAAAAGCTCGCCTTCGGCCTCGAATGTGTTCTCCGACAGGGCAGTAAAACAGGGTGAGTAGCCAGGCGAACTAAGTGGTGGCGGTGTAGTATGCGACCACGGTACAAATCGTATGATAGGGGGGAATTAGTCCAAACTAAGCCGGTGACGTCATATTTTGGAGGGCCACGCCATCTTCCTCATGTACGCCATCATGCTTGTAGGTCGCTGATTGGTCATCCCGCTTCGTATAGACAATACTCTGGTTTGTTGTCAAAAATCTTTTTAACTGCTTGGCTGCTGATGTCAGAGATCAGGTGATGGTTGCTCAAACCATCCGAAAGAGGGCAGCCTTGTCCGCGTCCACTCTACGCCAGGTGTGAAGAGAACCGCCTATCAGATATGTCTAAATAGGGCCGGTCGGAACATCAAGTGCTGATACATCAAGGCAAAGTTGTCCCGCTCCTCAATTTAGGACGTTTTGAAGTCAGCCGGGTTACTAGGCTGTGCAAGCCAGTTTATCCAGAGGGTACGTATATGAACAGTTTACATTGTAGAGAGTTGATAGTGAATTATATTGAATGATATTGTTTGTATATTGCTTGAGGTTACATGGAACTGCAATAGTGAAGAATACTATTGTAGGAGATTTGAATAAATGTCGACGTTTCTTGGAGTGGGTAGAATGAATCGAACGATAGTCTATGCATCATCGGGGTGGGGTTTCGATTGTAAAATACAACTCTTTTATTGTTACAATCAAAGTATCCTTCCGCGCCAACAAGAACAGATGGATCATGGAAATCGTGGATGGCGCTAGCTACCGAACAGGTCTTTCAAAAAAATCATACATTTGGAAATATCATTTTTCTCGAGAATGAGTTAAATGTTTAGGTTGATATTTTCAACACCCCTTCTTTGATAGTGTATCGATGTTTATTAATTGTTAAATTTTCTTATTTTTTGTTATGAAGCTGGCAGTTTTCTATTGAAAAATGTCAATTTTATTGATATTTGATCACTGTTAAAATTATAGTGGAGGTGTATGTATAAAAAGTATAACTTAATCAACATGCTTCTATTCTTGAAAAAATCGTTTCCAAAAATAAAATTGCAAAACGATAAAAATACTTGAAGATAACCGTTTGTTCCCTAGGCTCTGCATTTCCACGCCAAAATAAAAGAGCCGATCACCTTAACTCATTTCCATTATTGAATATTATCGCAATCACAGATAAAGTGAACTAATAATAACCTTCAGACACATTGTGTTGCTTTGATTATTTTCTTAACCTCAACCAAGGTCATCTAATGCACATGTGTGTAAACTTTGTTTAGGTTTAGGTGGAACATGAGGACTCAATCAAATTCACGAGACAATATCCTATCAAGTGTTTCATTATGTATTCTCTTGCATGAGTAATGAACAAAAAACCAAAGCAACAACAATATTGTATATATCTATTGTTCTGATTTGTTCCTTGTTAATATTAACAAATTACTTGCATTTCACCCTGGAGCTCCCCATCACCGGGACTGACACCTTTGTCAATGTGCTCACCAGTGCAGGTCACAGACAATTAATATCGGTTCAAACATGTGTGCCATTGAAGATTGATCCATACTTAGTGGCCAACCTGCACATTGCCTTGAATGTGTTTAAGAGAGAAAGAGATACCGGAAAGTTTCTTTCTCTCTTAAACACATTAATGTGCAGACGACAGCTTGAAAATTTTAGCCTCAGATGCCCATCCAGTTATATTATAAAGATCACTGGGAACTACATGTTTTGGAATATAACTGAAAACTTGCAGTGTTACCAAATTGATGTAACAAAATGGAGGCTTGAATAGATAGATAGATAGCTTGCTTGCTGAAAAAATTAAACATCTTTAAGACTAAAAGATAATATAATTGAAATAATAAATAGGTAAATAATAAAAAAAAAATTATCTCAGATTTAAACCAGGGGGTAGTCTAGATTTGGTAATCCATTGATGTGCAAGTTCTCGTTTGAGCTGATATTTGTAGGGAATGCTCTGGTGGTGTAGCAGGAGTCTAAGTCCTTATTGTGGGGGCTGGTGGCATTGGAATGAACAGGTTTGTCTAGATGTTTGTGGTTGGTATAGAAACAATGACTGTCCATGTGTATTCTCAGAGGTCCTGGTCTGAGCTCAAAGTATTCAGCCTCGCTAAAATTACATTGAATAGTGGATTGTGTTGGATGTGGTATTGCTTCTTGGTGTTCTTACTATTGAAGATCTTCCTGGTTGGGTGGATCTTTAAGTTTTGTTAGAGTCGGGCAATTTTGGGTGTTCTAGAAGGTTGTGAAGGCTAAGTGGCATTTGAAAGAGATTCTTAAGGGAGAGCTGAGAAGGTTTTGTGTCTGAGTGGAGTAAATTAGAAAGTTGTAGCCATTATTGAGGATAATGTTGATTATTTGCAATCCAAATGGTATTTGGTAGTGAAAGGTATGTCATCAGAAATTTGTCTGATTTGTGGAATAATTTGAGAGGGATCAAGAGATTTGAGTTGAAGGGAAAGTTTGTTGCAATACTGAATGTGGTCAGCACTGTCTGAACATGTGTGTTTGGCCCTAATGGCCAGGCTGCAGGGGAGAGACTTCTTAGCGAATAAGGGTGGCTCCTGCGGTAGTGGAGGTGTTGTGAAATGTCCTGTGAATATTTTTGTCCTCATTGAAGACAACATTCAAATAGGTGACATGCTGTAGTGAGATATTGTGGGGGAATTTGAGACTACTGAAATTAAATTCTTCCAGAAAATTGTTGAGTATTTCTCTCAAATGTGTCCATATCGGGTCCATTCTGTCAATGTACCGGAACCATACTAGTGGTTTGATAAGTGTGGAACGAAGGAAACATTCTTCCAGCTGTCCCATGAAGAGATTGGCATAGGAGGGGGTCATGTGAGTCACATAGCATTGACCTTGATCTGCAGATGATGTTTGTCAAGGAAATGGAAACTGTTATTTTTCAGAATGATCATGGCTAATTCAAGCAAGAAAGAAGTGGTGGGTGTGGAATTTGGTGCTCTGAGATTTATAAAATGATCCATTGCAGCTCGGCCATGAATATGGGGAATGTTGGTGTATAGAGCAGTGACATCAATTCTAACAAAGAAGGATTCAGAGAATAGTTCTCCACTTTGGTGCAGGCAGTTTAGGAAATGTTTGGTGTCTTGAATGTGTCTTGTTCTTTTACCAAGGGCTGCAGGTGAGGATCAACAAAGGCAGATATTAATTCAGTAGGGATAACAATTCCAGAGACAATGGGACGTCCTGGCTTTGGGAGGGATCCTTTGGGAATTTTGGCATGAATGTTAAGTACAATTTGAGGCTATCAGTGGTAAGAAGTCTTATAAACTTAGGTGAAAGTTTCTGGAGGGGCTCTTGCGCTTAATATATTCCTTGATTCCTCTGTTGTAGTCTTCTGTGGGATCTTCTTATAAAATCTTGTAAGTGGGCATGTCCATCAGTTGGGCTATAGCTTCAGCAATGTAGGCCGAGCAGTTAAAAACAACTGTAGAGGATGGATCCTTTATCGACAGGCAGAATATTATATTCTTGTTGGCACAATGGGATGTTAATGCTTTTTGTTCATTGAAATTTAGTTTCTTGTTTTAGACATAGTGTCAGCGAAATATGGATCCGGTATGTTGGATAGAAAATAGGTGATTGATTGCTTGAGAGGATGATCTGTAGACAGAGGGAGGTCTGTGATGTATCGTTCGAGAGGATAATCTGGCCTAAATCTTGTGAGTTCTGAATCAATAGTTTTCTCAGGGTCAGAACTAGGGGTGATATTTTTTAAACACACAGGTTATTACATCTTGTACCGGAGTGAGGTGGTCAAAAATGTTGTCAGGTGAAAATGACAGTCCCTTGCCCAATACACAGGTTTTAGTTTGCTAAAGTATATAACTGGATAGGTTTCACATACATTGTCGGCTAATGGTTTGGGTATTGGTCTCTTCTCCTCAGCAGGCTCCTAAAGTGTAAGTTAGATTGGATTGTTGTGGTATTTGGAGTAATATAATATATATTTTAATAGGCATGATTATATTTAAGATGGTAGCCAAGGTATGTCTATTGGAGATTAGGGGGACACTCGCAGGTGTAGGCCTACAAAGTAATCCTAACATTGTGGACACAAAGCCAGGATTATTTGTTAGCCTTCATGGCTTTATTTAAAAAATCACATGTGGGGTGGAGAGGTTAAGCTCTCTATCTATCTATTCCAACTGCATGTTTTCACTTATATTTCAAATTCTTCAATATGTATTTCCATATAATATTGTTCTTTATGTTATGTGTCACTTGTATTAACAAGGAACACTTTCGAATATTCAAACCATGTGTAATTGTGGAAGTGTAAAAGTTTAATTAGAAATGAAAAGAGAAGTGTGTTTTTCTATCTATACCTAACCTAACTCTTTTCAGGTTGGCTTCCTTCACTATCACTTACTTTACATCACTGTACAGTGTGTTTTAGTATTTAACTCTCCGTTTTCAATTAAACTCCAGTATATATTTGTTTAAAAACTTTCATTCAACTATAATATAAACTAGAATCTAAACTATCCTCAGATCTCGTTTAGGAAATGTTTCATCATCTTTGTTGTTGCAAAAATAATGATGACTATTGTTTCTATTCCCATGGCTCGTTACATTCTAAAATTGAAATAATTTACAACTTAAATAATTGGAGTATACCAGTGGTTCTTATGTTCCGTGAACCTGGTTACAAGTGTTCTGCCGGTGAAAGATGCCACATGACACAGTTATGAGTGATGTTGGCTACCATGATTCTAACAACTAAAAACTGCTACACACTTTTACTTCCAAACCAATAGAATATTGATTATTGCCGCTTCCTCAAATACAGCTGTTCTCTTTCCTCCGCACCCTTCTAGCCTTGTTTGACTACATTTCTCCTACAGTCTATTGGTGTAGAAGGGGAGACACATGTGTTAACATGTCTCAATCAACTCTAGCAATAGCCATTGTTGTTTCAAATCACTTAAATTAACAGAAAGGAGACATATCCCAATAAAAAAAGTCACAGGTTGTTAGATCAGGACTCTGTGGTGGCCAGCATGTGAGATACTGCCACCTTGCCACTTTGCCACTTTGGATGATTTTCATCAAGATAATTTCTAACTTCTCAACTCCATTGGGCCGATGGTTCTCCATCCTGTGTGAAAATGTGTTCTGTTTTAGTGAGCATCTAATTTTCAGCAACAAGTCAACATTCCACATCAGTGGGAAAGTTAACAAACGTAACATTGGCATATTGCCAACTAAAACTCGTAGAGCAACAAGGAGAATGTGCGGGATTCCCCAAAGGTTAATGTGTTCTGTGCTCTATCCAGTAAAAAGGTGTAGTGCTCCTTTTTCTAAGAAAACAGTATAACTGGAAGTTCTTATCTTGAAATGCTACGATTTGGTTGATGTCTATTGTGTGACACAAAACAAACATCGGTCAGTTTCTGTGACACACTACAAAACTGTGGGTCACGAGTGTCCATATATTAAATAGTTTTAGTTTTATAAAATGTTGAAACTGTTTATTTAATATGTAATAACCCTATAATATCATGAATATGCGCCTGGTTTGAGCTGTATTAGCCACCTGATGTAGGTGTTAAGCAGAGGCTGGGACGCACAAAACATTTGCAATGATTTTTGTGATGTTGCTAGATGGCAAAGTGTGTCATATTTAATTAAATATAATATAATATTGTTTCCAAATTAATATTATATTTAGTCATTTTTGTAGTCATTTGTACAAACGGCAGCATAAAAGCCACTTCCGAGCCGCCGATGGCTGTGATGATTTACACACATCCATCACAGTCTCTACCTTAAACTATTAGTGAAGAATGACCCTAGATGGCTCAGTGATTGAGTATTGACACGCTAAGCCAAGGGACCAGGGTTTGATTCCTGGGTCATTTTTCAAAATTTATGAACATTCTATCTTCTGTGGAAAGATAATTTCCATCTCAAGTCAGTCATTTACAGCTATTTGTACACGGGTATGCTTTCTCTCCATAAATGACTGTCAAATAACTTCCTGTAAAGTTGATTTTTTAGGCCTAATGAAGGCACATAACCTACTGCCATATTCTTTCTCAACATACTTAAATACAAATTATAATCTACTTACGTTGATGCAAAAATGTAAGTTAATATAAATTATCAGATAAAATCTCTTCTTTCCATTTTAATGAACTAACTCCAATTTCTGCTAAAATTGTCTTAGTGATTGTTTTACAGGCTTGTTTGGTATTCGCAACTATGGTGTGGATATCAATGGCTACGTGATGGATCCAGAGAAAGGGCTGTGTATCTGGTTGCAGAGGAGGTCCCCAACCAAGGAGACTTGGCCAGGGAAGTGGGACAACATGGTGTGTAAAGTATCAAAACTAAGAAAGATTAAAATTAAATATATCAAACACAAAAAAAACATTCAATATAATTTTTACACGAATCTTACTGTTTTCACACAAATAACACAAAATTTAAGCTTTTTTTTAATAAACACAATTTCATTGTAATTTGGCAAATACCACTTCATGAAATATAATTTTCAACGCAGTAACACTAGTTATAGCTCTATACCGGGCTGATGTTTATACAAATAGTCAGTTTTTTACTTATTTTATCGGTATAAAATGGATCACAGGAAAAATTAGTGTTTTCAGGATATTTAAGCTTTTTTTTATCTGAGGCTAGCATTAAAAATCACGATTTCTACTTTTACACATTACAATACCTATATTTGATAGATGGATTCTTTGTTTACAGGCTTTAAAAGATTTCACACTAGGTACAAGCAATACCTTGCTACAGGCGGCTGGTCATGTTTGCCAAAATTATATCTTCTTGATTTTTATTCCCTTCTTCATATTTGTTAGTAGTTAAGTATTTTATGCCAACATGTTTCAGTGTTGTCATTATTTGGTCTAAACCAAAGTTGATAATTGATTATTTTGATATTACTATTCATAAGACTTGAAGGAAACGATATTGATACATTCAGTTTAATATTACTAAGTGTGAAATGTTTTGTGCGTATTTATATTTTATTTTATTTGAATATGTTATTAAATATTTAAATACACAATATAAACGAAAAATGTAGAAAATGTTATCCTTGTTTTTTAACGAATACTAATTCGACTCGTATTTACGTAAATAATAACATCGCTTTCAGCTTATAATATCATCGCTTTTTGAGAGAAAAAAACACAATTTTCCCCCTATAATTAACTTCACCTTTTGCATGTCTCTATTAATTAGACATAGAAAGTTGAGCGACAATAATTATAACTAATAAACTAAAATACAAGGATGGATATTCATGAATGGTAATTAAATCGGGAAATATAGGGTTATGTAAGAAATTAATATAATTCAAAGAGGACCACCCAAATAGCTTCTAAGAGCATTCATTATTTAAGAATTTTCTTGGGTTGAGTTCTCAAACTCTCTGTTTGGGAATTTGAATTCATTATTTTTTTTTTACTTTTTCACCCTCCATATACAGATAATGTTCCACCAACACTAGTTGTAGCACATTTACATACATGCTACTGTTTAACTTGCCTACTCCATACAGATCTAAAATAAATCATTTCATGGTTGTAGCCTGAATTAATTTTTTCAAGGGGAAGAGGCTGGTTCTATCTTTTGTGGATCCTAGCGAAATATCCCACCAGAAGATGGCTATGAATTATTTTAATAACAAATACTACATAGTGCTAAAATTTGGTGGCATATTAAACACACCTTTTACAAAACATTTTCATTGAGAATAATTTGTTAAAGTCTCTCAACTGAAGGAAAAGCCCTTAAAAAAAATTGAGAGGACTATCATTTTATTTTTTTTGCCAGAAAAGCCAAGAATTTTATTCTAGAGTTTGAGTGGCCACTCTAATAATATGGCTGGTGGAACACCTTCCTCTCATTTAAGACCTGAATATGTGATTGAAACCAATCATCTATGTATTTAGCCGACTATTTCGTCATCCCACTAATTAAGGAAAAGGGCTTAAATAACAAATAAGAACAACTAATTTTATAAATGTATTTCACTAAAGCAGTGGTTCTCAAACTGTGATCCGTGGCTAGTTCTAGGTGGTCCACGAAATTTTCTAAATTTTCTATGGAAATTAATCTGTATTTGTAACAAGCAAGTAATGCAACTTATAAGCAGTGTGTATAGTGGTCTATTGCACTAAGATGAGAGTGTACAAATTCCACCGCCATGCAGCTCAGGCCATCAAGGTTAAATGTGCTGAAGGATGTCAGTACATTATACACATACAGCTCTACACAGATCTTGGTTGCAAGAACAGAGTAAATTCAAACATCCAAATGGTGGCCAAATTATTAGACTCAAATTAATAAAAACACAAAAAATGAATTTCTTCCCCGAAAGGCTCCTGTTTTAACAATCTCATTGTAAATATTTTTAGGTCACAATATATTTGGTTTGTTTTTAAACAAATTTTAGAGGTTTTTACTATGTTATCTCACTGCTATTGGCAATACTGTAGTCAATTGTTGGTTGACCTTCAAACCAGATATTTGTCTGATTCTCTACTATATGTTATTTATGTGCTGTTTTAGTGAATAGTTTTTTGTTTGTTTTTTATCATTTGGTTTTCTTAATAGAATTGTTGTATTAAGTATCCTAGGTAAATAAACTATGTGAATTTCAGTGAAAATACAAAAGTGAGGGCATGGGTAAAGCAGGTGATTTTAACACCAGAAAAAATATTAGCAGCTTGTATTCGTTTGCTGAAAAAAGAAAAAAACTAAATATTTCAGAGAAATTTTGTGAGCCGAATTAAAAAACCAATGTAAAATAGGTATCTACAGAACTGAACTAGAAAATGTGGTGGAAGGCAAAAACTCAGTGACAGAAGTGTATTGAAAACTTAATCTTGCCATACAAAACAGAAAATCAACAACAATGGAACTTTGTTACAAGATGCATGAACCACGAACTGTGTGGAGAACACTGACTGGGGAAGGTTTTCAATGACAGCAAAACACATTGATTGGGTTAAGGGCCTTAAACATTGGAACAAATTGGATTGACAGAAGGTTGGTACTTTTACTTTACACTTAAAGCACTTTTCTTAATATCTATTAATCCTGAAATATGTTAAAATTTAATTAAAAAATATCACTATATGACAACTTAGTAAACTTTTTTTCTACTGAAATTTTTTGAAAACTTAAAAGGTACTTTTTCTTGTGTCTTTCTCTTCAAAAGTATGTTCTTCTTTTAGGTGATCTTCATAGATGAGTCAATTTTCTCCATTTGTGAAGAATCCAGTAAGTATGTCCGAAGAAAAACCAATAAGGAGTTCAATATATAATTGTGTTCAGCAGAGTGTCAGTAATGGTCTGGGGAATGATGACAGTATGTGGTCCAGGAGAATTTTATATCGGGAAGGTTACTTTAAGATAGGTTCTGAAAGAAGTGCTTCTCCTAAATCAAATTTCTGGTTTTAAAATGAAGAGTTTATCTATATGCGTGTTGGGGCTCTCTGTCATAAGGCCAAGACAATCTCAAATTTTTTGGCCTAAGAAGAAATTAATGTGCTTCCTGCCAGGCAACTTGCCTGACCTAAACCACATCAAAAATCTCTTGTCCATAATGAAGAAAAAAGTATCACAAAGTCGCTTAACAGCTGAGCATTAATTGATTGAGTGACTCACTGAGACTTAGATGTTGAAACAAGCTGTATAAATTTGGTTTATAGTATGCCTAAGAGACTTGAACCAGTTATAAAAACAAGTACTGAGCACTATACTGAATTAATATGTTTATATGATTTTAAAATGAATAAATAAAACTGAATAAAAAAAAGGCATTGAATCTAATAATTTGGCCACCCCTGTACTTATTAGTGGCCAACATTGATAGCATTTTGTTATATTGTGTTATTCTTTATGTATTGTTATATTTACTAAATGTGACCATTTCAGATAACATGACTTAATGTATGAATATGTAGTGAGCGAGACCATGCTCGAGCCAGCCCTGAAGAGTCACCAGGTTTGGGCCACCCTCATAGTAAGGGAGTGGGGACATTCCAACGGGCCGAGTGTAGGGCTAAACCAGACAGGTGTGACAAAGAGACAGTCGAGCAACGGGGCTGAGAGTGTCAGCACTAGAGTGCGCGTTTTCACGTTGTAATAGACGCGTGTGACGAACTCAAGACATGTATTTAATAGATGTCTTGATAAGTAATCATTCTTTGTGATTTTGTAGTTTAGAAATAAGAGTAATAAATAAGAACTGTAACAGTGATGATAGCGGTGGGACAGTACGTTATTCATTATACTATATTAAACTACAATGGCTAGCGCTATATTATTGCCCTGAACATTCGACAGTCAAAGTGACGTGTCCGAGTGGATATTGCACATTTTGAGTTAGTGGCCACAGTGAACAATTGGTTGGATGACGCAACAAAAGTGCGCATATCTTGCGGAAAGTTTGGCCGGTAAAGCGTTACAATCATATCTTGTTTTGGACCAAGAAGAACAAAACAATATTCTAAAGTTAAAATGGATTAAAACAAGATCTGGCACCGGGGCAAGGAGACGAACCTTTTAAAGCCATGTTTCGTAACCGACGTCATGCACCCGCAGCACCACTCCGTCGCTTGGGCTGGATTTACGCCGATTTCAGCTAAAGCTTTCCCAAATTTAGATGCGGCTGTGAGAGATGTTCTCCCCAAGGAACCAATTTATAGAAGCGTTAAAGGATGCGCAATTGCGTTTATTTGTGCGACAGGCTAGACCTAAAACGCTTGACTGAGGCTATGACTGTTGCCTGTAGAAACAGAATCTACCCTCGAAGTGGAACGTTCGAGGACGCTACCAACCCACACATGTGGCAATGATACGCCCACCAATCTCCCAGCCATTGTGGCGTGTCTTACTCTGCAAGATATGGGTAAGCTGCTTCAGGAACAACAAAAGACGCTTCAGGCCATGACGACAGCGATTGCAGCAATTATCAAACACACTTTCTGCATCACGGGGCGGGGTAACCGAGCCCATTACAATCTCATCTGGTCGGTTAATGAGATGCTGGGTTGTGGCGAAAACGGCCCGATGGGCACAGTGCACCTCAGGGAAATGGCCAGCGGCCAGTGTGAACGAGTTCATGCTGGCCGGGACTTCACAACGGGACCGCAAAACGCGCGACGGCCAAGGAGGCTTCAAACGGAAACCGCGAAACGCGCGCCAAATGGGGAGGCTTCACAAGAGACCGGTAAACACGTGCCACCCGAGGAGGATCTACCCACGATCACGGACGCGCGCTGGCTGAGAAGCATTCACACGGGGATGGTAGTTGTGAGGTTAGTTCTCAAGTGAGTGAGGGGCCCCAAGATTGGTTTTCGGCGTCCCCATATGTCAGGCGCGGACCACGAGGCTATTGACAGATACCCAGGTACATTTGGGGTATGGAGTGTAGAGTCAGACGGGGCAGTATACGTGAACGGACATGTAGAAGGTTGTGCTGTTTGTATTTTAATAGACACTGGTGCCGCCGTAGTCCTTTAATACGCAGAGAGTGTGGGAAAGTGTTTAAAGGACGGTCTAATATGTCGATAGCATCCACATTAGCCTGTATCGTGAACGCGAGTGGAGATCAATAAATACGGAGGGAGAGGTCGAAATTACTGTGAAGATTGGTGTTACTCAAGTGCTACACAGATTACTAGTCTTTGTGTAATATTCCCCAACAGTGCATTCTTGAGTAGATTTTTCTCATAAAAAATCAGGGGGATGTTTTACTCTCTAGCTCAGAGCTAAGGCTAGGTGACTCAGTGGTAGTGTTGATAACTGGTCCAAAAACGAATAATGTGAATGGAACTAGCGTGTGGAACGTAGCTGTGGACAAAACAATGATAGTACCATCATAAGTGAGGTGTTCACTCGTGGATCTGTTAACGCAGATCACGATAAAAGTAAATGGATTGTTAGAGCCTTCGGCCAACCTTAGGGAGAATAATATAATAATAATACTTAGCACCGCGTCTTACTACCCGTTCGGGTTATACGCTTTAAGTACTAATTACTCTAATGGATTAGGAATTGGAAGAGGTTGAATTAGAGGAAGTGAACCCGCATTTGCGTGGATGGGAGAGTGGAAAACATTTTAGGAACCTCCCCCCCCCCCTCCCCCCCCCCCCCCCAGTTCACCCGACCAAGATTCGAACTCAATCTCCCGTTCCTCAGCAGTGGGCTCAACACGAACAAGCGCGTTAGCCAACTACGCCACCGAGGGCGGGTCTTAGGGAGAAGCACGGAGTTTGGCTGCCATGTATTGGCAAGTATACAGAACAAGGAATTACCAATTAGACTTATTACCCAGGTCACTCGCCCTTTCACTGCCGGGGGGGCAGACAATTTGGTAAGTTCTTTGAAATACCTCAAGGAGATGCCAGTTGCAACATATTGGGAAAATAAACACGAAATGAGATACGGTAGAACATCTTTTGACTTGACAAAATGCAAATTGGACCAGGAAGAGCGCCAAGACTTTGCAGCTTGCTAAACGAGTTTTTTGTGTATTGCTCCAAGGGGTCAATGACCCGGGGAGAAACTAATCGTTTTATCATCACATTGAAACAGGTAGTGCTATTTTGTCAGGCAGCCCCAAGACGTCTCAATACATCGGCGGGGGAGAAGCGAGCCAGGTAGTGGGAGGACATGATCTCGGATGAATTTTTAAAAAAAAAAATTTAAAAAAAAAACCCCGGGATCATCTCCATGGAGTTCTCCCATTGGGCCTTGTGCAAAAGGATGGAAAAAACAGATTTTGCGTGGGGAATTTCAGGAAGCTAACGCGATAACACCAAAAGGTGCTTACCCTCTTCCAGGATCACGATCTCTTGGACTCATATGAGGTGCACATCGTTCGTTTCCCTGGTTTTGGGCATCAGGATACTGGCAATGCGAAGAGGCCCCAAGGGTCACCAAAAAAGACCACATTTTCAACAGGGTAAGGGGGGGCTTATGAATTCAAAGTCCTACCTACGGGGTTTTTGTGCAATGGGCCTTTGACTTTCCAACGTCTAATGGACCTAATTTTAGCTGGGTTTTTTCAGTGGAGTCCACCCTTTGGGTTTATCTAGATTGACGTTTAAAAGTTTGTGGGAAAACATTCAACGAAAAAATTTACTTGACTTTAAAAAAAAGTGTTCTTACGTTTGCGAGAAGAGGGCTAAAAAATAAAGCCCTTCAAAGTGTCAGCCTCAAGTCATTTCTTGGACATAAACCCTCTCAGGACGGGGAATTTCAAAAAGAACCCCCAGAAGGTTGGTGCTGTTGAGGAGTTGGCGCCCCAAAAAACATAGAGGAATTCGGGCATTTCTAGGAAATGTTATATTAAATCAGATTATTAAAAGTTTTGCAAACGTGGCTGCTCATCTTTACAAGCTTACACAAAAAGGTGATCGGGTTTTACCTGGGATAAACCTGTGAAACAGCTTTGAAAGAGCTAAAAGAAACGCCTCTTACTTCCAGTACTGTTCTAGCATTCACTTCACCTGAAGATAACTTTATTCTAGATCAGATGCAAGCAAATATAGGTATAGGTGCGGTTTTTGAGTATTAAACGGAGGGCGAAGAAAAGGGTTAGTAGTTTATATGATTTTCGCACATTGACAAGGCAGAGCGAATTATTTTTGTGACAGAAGGAAAATGTTTGCTCTGGGTTGTTGCCACCAGACATTTTCGGCACTATTTATACGGCAAGCCATTTTATTGTCAAAACAGACATAGCTCTTACGTGGCTTTCAATCTTTCAAAGAGCCAGAAGGGCGGTTGTACGCTGGCTGGAAAAAACTTGCTGAGCTGGAGTTAAACAGTGCAACACAGAAATGGCAAGTCCCATGGGAATGCTGATGGGCCTTTTCCCCGGGGGCCATGTAACAATGTGGAAGAGACAGTGCGAAGGAAGATGCATTTAAAGGGCCCCTAACAATTTAAAGGAAGTTTAAGTAAATTTATGGATGTAAATTTTTCTTGCGATCGACAGTTTCGGATGTTCGCTAGAAGAACTACAGAAAAAAAAACGGGGAAGAAGACCTGTGTTAAACATGCAGTGCATTTTGGGTTTTTAAAGCGGCGGAAAGCCACCCCGAGACTCAATGTGCAAGAAAGTCTTTCAGGTTAAGACTAGGGGAAACAAATGGGATAGTTTGACACAAAGGGGAGGCTTGGTATATCGAGGAGGGAGATATTAGGAACAACAGACCTTCAGCTACTTTCCCCACGAGACTTAAAAATTGAAGTCATGGATGGAAATCCATAGTTCACCAAAGGCGGTCATCGGGGATTTAAGAAAAACGTTAGGAAATTTTCGGGAGCGGTTTATTGGCCTGGGCATCGGGAAAGATGTGAAGTGTGGTGCAAGCCTCCCATGATTGTGCACGTAGGAAATCCCCAAATATGCTGCGAGAGCACCACTCATCAATCGTCGACCAGGCTACCCATTACAAACAGATCTCCGTAGAATCTTGGGCCCACTCCCTGAGACCCCCCAAAACAAAAAATCCCATCCTGGTTGTAGCGGATCATTTCTTAAAGTGGACAGAGCATATGCCGCCTAACCGGGGAAAACTGTGGACTGTCAAGGATAATAATTGAGGAATTCGTATTTTGTGTCGGTTTGGAGTCCTGATGAAATCCACAGTGCCAAAGGGGGGGTCAATTCGAGGCTAAGATATTTCAAGAAATGTGCTTGTTTCTGGGAATCAGGTAAACAAGGGACTACACCATACCATCCCAAAACAGATGGATTAGTCGAAAGGTTAACCGACACTTCTAGCTATGTTGAGCCAGTGGGTTATTGAGCGACACAAGACTGGGGACAACTTCCCCCAAGTCATGTTAGCCTACAGTCTAGTCAGAGGGAAACAACAGGCTACACACAGTTTTATCTATGTTGGCGAGATGTACGAATACAGTCGATGTTGATTCATTCACCGGAAAAAAAAAGTTTTTTGAAAGAAAACATTTTTGTGAAGCCATGCGAAGCCAGTTGGTTGGCGTTATGAAAAAGTTTAGAAAAATGGGAAACTGCCAAAGTAAAAAGACGTTTATGGGTCGACGTTTTTGGGTTCCCCCTTTTGAGGAAGGGAAGGAGGTTTTTTTGGGTTTTTGCAGTGCCGTTAAAAGTGGTTGTCAAAAAAAAAAACCCCATGGGAAGGGCCTTAAGTGATAATAAAAGGTTTTTTTGATGTCACGTATTGTGTCAGAAAGGCCAAAGCGCTTTGTTGTCAAATTTTACAGGTCAAGTGTACCAGGTTTGATACCCAAAGGGGAGAAACAAAGAAACTCCCAAGGTTGTTGGGAAACCCGAAATCGGGTTGAGGAAAAGGGGAAATGTCAACAAATGTAGTGGGGTCAAAAACACCCCACCCCTCCAAAGAGACCCCCAGTAAACTGGTTCCAGCGTATGGGGGCTTCAAACTAAGGGGGCGGGAAAGGGGAAGAGTTGACGGCGCTAACCCAAAAAAAAGTCTCGCGGGGGTTTTTTAAGTTGGATAAGCGGGTATAATTTTTGGGCACGGGGGTGTGCCCAATTTAAGAGGGGGGTTGGTAAAGGGGGCAAGACCTGCTGAGTTGCCCCGAAGAGTTACCCCCTTTTTGGGGCCCCCCTCATAGTAAGGGGGGGGGGGCATTCCAAGGGCGGTTGGGCTAAAACCAGGACAGGGTGTTGACAAAAAGGGGGAGTCGGCACGGGGTGAGAGTGTAGCCTAGAGTGCGCGGTTTTTCCCTTGTTATAGACGGTGTGCGAATCAAAGTATTAATACTGTTTTGATAAGTAATCATTCTTTGTGTTTTGGAGTTTGAAATAAGAGTAAAAAATAAGAACCATAACAAATATATTAAGATTGTTTTAAAAATTTAGTAAATAACTTCTATGTCCCCCTATCAAATTATATTTTCATGGAAGCGTCAGTCTGAGTAGACTTTGGTTGGCAGTTAGTTATTTTTGTGGGTTTGCCCAAAAGTATAGGCCTGCCATTGAATTTATTATGTTTAAGTAACATAATAAATATTCATAAAAATTTAATTAATAAATTTTCACATTAAGACAATCCCAAATTTAAAAAAAGTAATTTAATAAAATGTTTGTAATGCAATGTAAATTACTTTTCTCCTTTTCTTGTTGCGACAAACATGTGGTGGTTTGTTGATGAGCAAATTGTGCGTTGCTGGGTAGTTATGGCCAATTCTTGTTTGGTGGTGGTTTTAAATTTAGTAACCCCCCTCCTTAATTTAAAAGTAAATTAATTGGGCAGCGGTTAAATGGGTTTTTTTTATGATATGAGGGTGTTTTGGTTTAAAAGGAAAATTTGATAGGGACCCCAATGGGTTGAAAAGATTTAATGATTTATTTTTTAGCAAGATTTGGGTTGTTATTGCCAAAAAAAAAACCCATGTGAAAACAGGAAATAGATGAAGGTTAGCTGAAGATGGGTTTTATTGGATGGGACGAACTTGCCAAAACCCCTCGTTTTGTGTGTATGCCACTTTGTTGGCAAGAACTTAAACCTTCAAAATTTAATGGATTTCAAAAAACGTAAAGTGATTCTTTCATTAGGAAATAAAACCCCATTTTTCTACAGGTGAGGAGAGGTAAAATACAGATACCCTTTTAAGGGGTTTACTTGTGGAAAAAAAAAATTTGGTCAAGGGGCATCCGTCATAAAAACAGGGTAAAAGGGCATGTCATGAAACATGGTAAACCCAGTGGGGGATTTTTATTTTTGGGAAATGGTTCTTGGTTAAAGTAAATTATCTCTGGTTTTAATGTGGGGGAGGTGTTAAACCCCTTTGGGGTGAATGATGTTAGTGTTTTTTTGTTTACTTTGGTGAAAGAGAAACGTAAAAAATATGTTCATTTTAGCATAATTTCAAATGAAGTTTCATGTTAATTTTTTGTTTTGTTATCGTTAAAAACTCGCAAACAGGGATGATATTTTTTGTTTCATAAAAACCAAAATTTAAATGGGGAAAAAAAAATTGTCGGTCAGACTGCCCAGTTGCCCCCAGTTTTGTGCGTTAAAAAAAAAAGGTTTTACAGAAAGGTAAAAAAGTTTGCTCCTGAATGGTTAAAACTAAATTTGCTTTACACGAGAAACAGTTAGGGTAAAGGAGTGTTCTGAACTGGGGTATTGTATTGTAAAAGTAATTAAAGTGGTGATATGATGAAGTAAATAATCTCTTTTTCATGTTTAAAGGGAATTATAGGTGGATATTCTAAACGGAATTTTTTAGATCCGACAGCCCAATTGGGGTGTAATGTAACCTTTTTAATTTTGTATAAAAAAAAAGTACTACAAATTTTGAATTTTTGGGAAACAAAATTGTGGGGGGATATTTCATTTTCTGATTTTATGCCTTTTTTGGGCTGGGATCAATGATCAATTTTAGACCTACAATAATTGCAAGGGGCATAAAAAATATTTTTAGAGCAGATCAAGTAAGGAATGGATTAGGAATTTTTAAATTGCTACATCTGTGATTTTAATCCCTTGGCTTCAGTTGTATCTTGATCGGGTTATGAAATTGGTGTTGAGGGCATAGAAATCCGTTCCCTTGAAAAAGGGGTATCTTGAATCACAAAGGGGCCATTTAGCACTGTACCATTTCCCCCCTTGTGATTAGAAAGTGTGAAAATGTTGAGTCTTAAAAACAAATATCTTCCATTTTCACCTGAAGATGACAGAAACAACAAAAATGGAGAGGAAAAAATGTATTTTGTTTTTTTATCTTATTTAAATTTCCTTGTAAATTTTTAAATTTAAAATTAAACTTTGTGTTTATTTAAGTCCCCGGGCTTAAAACAGCTCCCTTTAGGTTATATTTTTTTTTATTTATTATTATTTTTTTGTTCTTCTCTTGTATTTTTTTTATAAACATATATGTTGAAAAATGTGATTTGGTGACACCTGTTTTTTTTTTGTGGTTTTAAAATATAATAAAAAACAGTTTTTTTTATTATTTATACTTACTTTTTACAGTTAAATAGTTTACCCTTTTTGCGTACATTAGTGAGATGGGAGGCTTTTGTGTCTGTAGTCACTACTATTAACTATCAAAACTGCTACATATATTTTTAACTCACCATATTATGAATATTTCATATTAATTCAACGGAACACTTCAGGATGTTTATATGTACCTTATTTATACAAACTTAAGAAAAAATAAAAATTTAAAATTTTTGTGGTGAACTGGGTCTAGGGTAAGGTTGGGACTTCTGTGCTGGGGTGGGGTTCAATTTCGGCCCTGGAAAGTTTATTGTTACAAAACCCCTTCCCTTCATCTGACAAGATTTTGTGATTGGGGGGGGAATTCCCAGGCCCCCACCGTGGTTCGGATTAGTTAAAATGTAGGTCCCCATTATTAAAATCATAATTTAACATTAGTGTAAGCGGGTTAAACCCAAAAGGGTGTAAGAATGGTGGTGGTAATAATAATAATAATAATAAAATAAATAATAATACAATATATAAGTTATAACCACAAGGGTATCATTCAGGAACCCGGAAACAACACAAGTCCATACATTTAAAATTTCCCCTATGTTTAACCCAAACTTTGATTTCAGAGAGGATGTGTTTGTTGCCGGTAGTTTTTTCTTAGGTGTGAATTTATCTAAACTGTTTTATTTATTTATAGGTGAAATTGCAAATTTGGGGGATGCTTGCCATATGGACGTTTAATGAAAATAATTTAGAAGGCTAGGTCCAAAATGGGGAAAAAAAGTTCTTACACTATTTGATAGTTTTGTGACAATCCAAATGCCCCGGGAAATTTTCTGATCTGTCAACAGTCACCTGTTTTCATTATAATAAAATATGGCAGTGGGCTTCAAAACAGGTGTCCAGATTATAGTTGTTTTTTTATTCGGGGTTGAAAAATGCACTTCCCCTCCTCCCGAGTTTTTCAAGGCCATCATTTTGTAGTATTTTATTTCCCTTTCCTTTTTTTAGTTTGTATTAAGCAAGCTATTTTTTATTTTTCTTACAGTTCCCTAAATTCATTGCCCCGGTCATGAAGTTAAAAAAAGGTTAAAACCTGTACCGTTTCAAAAAATAAGCTCCCCCTTATAAGGTGTTTTAAAATTGTTGGTTGGAAACTGCCCCTGGGGACCCCAAAATTTATGATCATATTGTTTTTTTTTGTTGTGTAAGTAATAAAGTCCAAAGTATAGCAGTTTTACAGTGATGTAAAAAAGGTTTGATCCCAAATTGATGTGTTTTGTTTTTTGTTTTGTTTGAAAGAAGCAGCCCTTTGAATAAAAACTAAAAATTTTCATCAAACATTTTTTAAAAAAAGGGTTTTTAGAACATTTTTAAATTTTTTTAAATGTTCCACAACAATTATAATTTGGCTTAGGCTGTCATTTTATTGGGTGTTCTTATTGTAAAAGGAGCATGCTAAATTAATTTGGTATCGTTCTTGTGACATGATTTTGAAATATTGGCGTGTGAAGAATGGGATCACTTGCCCAATGTTCCAGAATGGATAACCATCAGCAGTGTCGTGACAATAAAAAACTAAAATTTCCTTATAGTCTGTGCCAACCACTTTCTCAACCTAGAATATGAGGTAGCGGTTTTGGCCTCATGTGTTGCTTGTTAAATTTGTTTGTTTCGTCTGAAATTTTTAAATAAAATATCTTGATTCACAAATATTTCAAAAAATACAAATCTGGTGATTCTGCATTCAAATTTGGTGCCAACATATCTGAGTTTTGTGAATTAAATGGGTGAACAGCCCGGTTCAAATGTGTCATCAATCACTTCATCACTTCCCGATACACTGATAATATCACTCTCACTTTCAAAACAGGGGCTATTTTATTCGTTTCATTCCTTTCAGGTTGAAGCTAAACATCACTATCACTTCCAACACATCACAAATAATATCACACTCACCCTCAAAACTATCCACGTTATCGTCAGACTCAATTTTTCAAATATATTCACAATCTCTTCGGGAGATAATCTTCACTTGTAAACCCCGCATTCTTAACAACAACATGTTGAATGTATATTTTAACAGATTTGAAATGTAATTGATGTGCTGCTATCTGTTAGATAAAAGTTATAAAGTGTATTTTACAAAATGGGGGGATGGATGGCAAAAAACATTTAGAATGATTTGAAGCAAATCAAAAATTGTTGCTATATTCATATTAAATTTAGTAAGGATAAATGTAAATATATTAGAAAGGAACCCTACTTTTGTGACAATTAAGGGGTTTTTAGACAAAAATTAAATTACTTAGATGTTTTAAAAAACATTATTATGAAAGATTGACAAAGGAAATGTTTAGAAAAAAACATAAGTGAATAAAGCATTAAGAAATACCAGGAACAATTAAAAATAGAATTTTAGGGTAAAAATTAAAAAAATATTAAGGACCGTCAATACAAATAAATACAGTAATCCTATGACAAAATAATATTTAAAGCCTAATAAAAGTTAAAACCCCTGGAACATTAACATTACAGTTAGATGATAAGAAGGAGTTATATTACACCAATAAAAAATAGTGAAAGAGAAAATATATAGTGAGTTCAAAACACTGTAAAAAATTAATTTAATATACACATTAAAAGTATAAAGTATAAAAATTCCCTAAGGCATATAGGTTGAAATAATTAGTGATTAGAATTTCTCAACATGAATCCTAAAGCCCCCGCTTTAACATCATTACCAAAATTCACAAACCAAATATTCCCAAAAAGGCCACCGCTTACAAAATGGCTAAAAAATTGCCCCATGTTTTAAAAGAAAAATCTTCAACTTCTATACTCCTTTTTGTGTCAAAAGCTCTTTTGATCTCACCAAAAAAACTACAAAATTTACTCTCAACTTAATTCCAAATTTATGTCATTGACGTTTCCAATTTTACACAAATGTTCCCATCAAGGAAACTTTTGATATAATTAGATCTACACTCACTTCAAAAAAATTTTCCATAGAGTTTATTAATTAGCTATCTGAACATTGTCCACACTATAACAAACCCAAATTACTTTGAGTTTAACAATAGGTTTTATTCACAATTAGTGCTCTGAATTGTGATCAAAAATGTCATGGTGAACGGTTTCAACTCATAGTGATGTGCTATGTCCACCAGAAATACTAGTTTACTGTTGACCTGGACCAAGTTCATATCACACAGGAGCGGTTATGTTCATGCTTCTAAACCAAAAAATACTTTTGTAGGTCTATACATAGTAAATGTTATTAAATAGAGGTGAAAAATGTACTTTCACTTAATAAATACATTGTTAATACTGCCTTTCAAAGAATTTATTTTGATGATTTTATCCCTAATTGCAATACAGCTGACATAAATTCTGGCGAGTGCTTCTTTCCAAAAGCATCTAAAGGTGGATAATTAATAAGGGGGGGGGAGGAAAAGCTCTTAATTAAAAATAATACATTGTTTTATAGTGAGAAGAACAAGTGAGCTTGGTAGGGAAGATATATCTTTGTCTCCCCACTAATCAGAAGGTGGAGTCACAACTTGATGGTAGGAAATCAGGCTTGTAACACTTGAATATTTGTTAATTCGGCATACTTATGGCAAGCTTTAATTAGTAACCCTTTGATTAAAAAAGACAGAGTGAGTGAAGGACAAACACAAATAAATTATTTTAGTCTGCTATTGTGTGTAGGGTCATTCCATATCAACTCAACCATTGTGGTTTTTTACAAAACTTGGTAAAGTGTTTAACTTATTAAGAAACTTATTTATACAAAATCTTATACTCCATGGTTGAATATTTTCGGAGATATGAGGCACGAATTTTTAAAGAAAAACACCTTTGGCTTGTCGCAAATACCTCTAAATTGGTCTGGATGAGGTTCTATTGCAATTAGAGAGTTGATTTTGGGTTTTCATTTTGAGCTAACTAAACATTCTTTCATTTGACATAATTTTAGTAAATATTTTAGATAACATTTTCAAGGTCAGAAAACTTTTTTTCCCTTAAATTTATCAAAAAGAGCATTTAAAATTTTTTAAAAAAAAATAACAATCTAGGGCCTACATGCTTTATTAACATGTGTGCCAGGTTTTTGAGGCTGGACTCCAAATGGTTTAGAAGAAAATAATGTTTTGCCTTAACAGAGCAGGGACCCCACATGTAACTTGATAGATTCCTTTGTGTATTGTAGTCTGAAATTTTGCTTCTTAACATTCTTTTTGCGATTAGATTTATAAAATGGTCCTGTTGGGCAGTGTGGGTCGACTTAGTTAAAAATTATTGGTTGTATCCCAGGATATCCAGTTTTTTGGATACACAAATGATGTAGATTGGTTGAAAAAAACCCAACCTTAACTTTGTCTTTTTGATCATTAGTTTCTAAAAACACAGCCTAACCACCACTGATCAACATAAGCCAACATAACAAATCTGTGGATCTCTTTTAAATTAATTGCGCCCTCACTAATACCTATATTTTTCTCCTCTTGACAGAATTTAAAATTAATGCAATTTAGAAGTAAACTTTAGTTTTGTTAGTAGAATGGTTTATGGACCTCTGTGACTATGGAATAGGCCTTGCTAATGAAAAACATTGCTTAAGAATTATTTCTTCTTCATTGTAATCCGCATTAGTAGTATATTTGAACATAAAACTATTTAATGTTGTTTGTTGCCCAGTCAAATACTGACAAGGGTGTGATTATTTGATTAGCACATGTACGTTGCATGCTTGCTCTAGCAGCAAGACATTTTACAGTGGCTCCCACACCATCACAAGCTCCGTGAGCTGTTGCAAAATAGTTCCACACATTGATCAAGTTATTCCTGTTTTTATACTGTGAAGCAGCACCATCACACAATTTATATGGGAAGATGGTGTCACCTTTGTGCATTGGATTCTTACCTCATTTTTCATCTTTCCATATTATTAGTTTATTTTCCCTTTTTCTTTAGTTTTATCAAATTCCTTTATTATAAAATTATGTAGCCATTGGGCCACCGCATTCTTAAACATTTTATGTTACCTATAGGCTATTCCAACATTTTTTTGTTTCTATTATACTTCTCTTAACTATTTCTAACCTGTTTTTCACGATGCTCTCTAAATATTATAAACACATTAATTATTATTATTATTAGCACCGCGTCTTACTACCCGTTCGGGTTATATGCAAACACATAAAATCTACTCACACAACAACAATATTGGATGAAGCAAATTATAATACATGCTTTCTAAACTAGTATTCCTCAACAGTCATGTAAGTTTTCTTCAAGCATGTATTGATTTGAACATAACCCCAAAAGGCCTCTGTATCGAAATCCTATGTCTACCATCCGTCCAGCAATAAGACAACATTTTCACTCTCCTTAACACAATACATTCAATAGAACTCACTATAAACTTATTTAATCAGTATCAGAAACTAGCACTGTACCACTCATAAAACTTTCCTCCTTTTCCAAAATAGTTTTTCTATCCTCTTCTCATCTCATGCAACTTGTGAAGAGCATTCGACAAACAGCAGTAGAGATTCAAGCTAAAAAAGCCAATGACTATCTCCGAAAACTTTCTGAACGTTGTATCTCTCACTCAAAACCACACCACTACCAGCACCACAATTCATTAATCCTCCTTTGATTGCTGTCAAACCCTCACTTTCCATTCCTCAAGAATAATTACGCCCTTTAATAAATCCATCAACAATAACAAAACCAACACTACATCCACCATTGGTCCAAACAACAGTTTCATTCTGAACCTATCGGAGCACAATAATGATGTAAGGGGAAGTGTGTAGGGAAGAGACTGCAAGAGAGACCAAGGAAGAGATGAGAGAAACAGACAGTAGGTAGTGAGAGGAGGAGAGTGGAAGAATGGGGGAAGATGAAGGCATTTTACTAAAGAGACTCGGCCACAAGCTGGAAACAGTTCATGATGATGATGATAGTAAGAAAGTATAAAAAACAAAGCCCAAATAAAAGTAAACATTATCACATATTTAGACACACACAGTTTAATATTACGATGCTCTCACTACATTTTTACCAGGAAGTAGTAGTTTAGTAATGCTGGTAAGACTGAATAGGAAGTTAGAATCAGTGATTACCAACTTGGTCATGCAGGATGAGAACTTCTCTGTAGATACCTACATCGTTCAATGGATGACAGCTAGTGCTAGTGTTGCTACAGGGTTGAAATCAAACCTAGTTAGTAAATATTTAGGTTAGGTGGTTTTCTAGGCTTAGTGATCCATTGATGTGCCAGTTCCCATCTACTTAGCTGGGACATTTTGCATTTTTATACACACACACACGAGGGAGTATCAAAATGTTTCAAGACTGGTTCTTGTAACCGCAATCTCGAGCAGAGAGCGGAACATTAAATTCTATGCCTTACTCGAAAAATCTGGAAGGAAGACCTTCCAAATGATACAGCAGACCTACGGCAATGAATCTATGAGCCGTCCAGTGTGTTTTGAGCAGCACCCACACTTCAGGGAATGGTACAATGTCAGAAATACGAAGAGAGGTTCAGGGGCAACCTTCCACAAGCACAAACCCAGAAATTTTGGACAGAGTTAGTTAACTTGTGCGTGAGAATCGCTGGACATAACTGACATCGTCAATGTGCCATACTGATCAGTGCAGACGATCCTCACTTCTGTTTTTACATGCACTGCATTGCCGCCAAGTTTGTACCCAGATTCTGTCCCTCCCCAACAGAAGGAGCACTGTGCCAAAGTCTGTCAGGAACTTTATCAACATGCCCTGGATGACCCAACCTTCATGTTGAATATTATCACCGGGGATGAGAGTTGGGTCTACTATTATGACCCAGAGACCAAACAGTCTTCACAGTGAAAGAGCCTCAGATCTCCAAGACCGAAGAAGTTTTGAGGCAGGTCAGGAGTGCGATCGAGTGCATGAACATCATTTTCTTTGACATTTGCGGTACTTTGCACCATGAAATCATCCCTGAGAATCAGACTGTCAACACCAAGTTCTACTGTCATGTTATGAAGCATCTGCTGGAGGACCTTCGGGGAAAAGACCAGAACTGTGTGTGTGCAGGCAATTGGGTGCTTCATATGACAATGCACCTGCACACACAGCGATGAAAACAACAACATGACCATTGCTCCTCACCCCTGTATTCGCACAACTTGGCCCGCTTCTCGAACATTTAATTCAAAGTTCAAGGCTCGCTGTTTCGACACCGCGGATTAGATCAAGTGTGAATCACAGGAGGTGTTGGGTACACTTCAAGACAAGAACTTCCAGGAAGCATTGGGATTGATTTTTCACCGCACAAGGGGACCACTTTGAAGATAGAGGTCAAATTTAAATATCGTAATTTATTTCCATTTTACAAAACCAGTCTTGAACATTTTGATATTCTTTCATATATATACATATATACATACACATAATAATTTTTAAAATGTTTGGATGTGTTGATTTTTTAATTTATTTGAGATATTTAATGTGCACTATCTAAACTGACTGATTGTATCAGCACACAACTTATAAGCTAAATTAACCCTATAATAGATATAAATCCAGCCCTCAGCTGTTAACTCATCACTGTGAAAGGGTAAACCCACATTTCAACAATGATAAATCAATCCCGGGACCCTTGGCTCAGTGGACTGAGCTAAGCTGTCACACAGATATGTTGATAAATTTGGAAGTAACTGTAACACAAAACACCTTGCACAAGATAAAGCAACTATTTAGACATTACAAATAGATCAACTATTCCTAATATACCTAGTCTTAGTAAGTCTAAACATGATAACCAGGGCTCGAATATTGATGGCATGTCATCTTTTCTTTACTTCATCACACAGTAGGAATTACTCTCTGAAAGGTCTTTTTTCCTACCAATATCCTACTATATAATAGATTTCTGGTAGGGAAAAGACCTTTCAGAAAACAATTCCTAACACTGAACAGACTTTACAATTCTCATAGTTACATAAACCCTTGTTGTAGAAATGAATATTTTATATTTTCTTGGTTTTTGTCCTTTTGAAGTCACTTTTAGACATTTAAAGGAATTTTTTAGTTATTATTAGTCATAATTGAGTCATTTTAAGGCATTCATGTTGAATAAGTATATCTTTAAAATAATATAAATATTTTATAAATAGGTTCATAAACCAACATACAGTTATCTGAATAGGAAGATATTATAGTCATTGGACTTTGTATTCTCTTTGTTTGTTTGTTTGTTTGTTAAATAAACATTCCTGTGAAAGTGCAAATAAGCTTGAGAGGGTTGTGTTGGGAGGGGGTAACTCACTTTTCAATCATCTGTTTGTAAATTTATATTACATATAGCAGAGCAAGAGTTTAGTTGTTATAGACTTCATTGCATAGGTAGGTTTTACTTTACATTTGCAAAGCATGTGTTATATTAACTCATTTGAATTTATTACAACTTTTTGTTTACATTTTTAAGGTCATTTTTTGATCATTTTTAGGTGATCAAAATCCGGGTCCTGATGCTGACTAATGGTTTGTGGCAAGCTGTACATGGTTTTTATGTGTACAGGTTGGTGGCGGTCTCTCTGTAGGATTTGGGATCCTGGAAACTGCCTATAAAGAGGCAGCGGAGGAAGCATCAATAACCTCTGAGCTAATGGCTAAACTGAGGCGGCTGGATGTGTCTCGTGAGTGCTGCATTTACAAGGGGACTTTTGATGGGGGGAATGTAATTTTAACATTTCTTTATATGAAACTAAATATTTGATTAGAGCACACATTCAAATTGCCAGGTTCTCTGGAGGTTGGTTTAAGTTAGTGTTACCACATTTTACACTGAATTACAATGTTAAAATGATGTAGACCAATATATCGCTGCTTTATATATTCTTATATCATAAAACCAATTCTGGAAATATACTCTATATTATTTTTAATACTGAAAATATACTTGAACTTTGAATCAGACAGTGAAAATATGTTGGCTACGACAGTTTTCATCAATGTTTTGAACCCTATTACTGACAGTTCTAATTTTACCACCCTTGAATACTAACTACTCTTCTGGTATATCTTGTTGGCTTCATAGATCTTTTAGTGGGATGTTTGTCTCCCTTGTCTATTCTTAGTCTCCACTCTACACACTTTCCCCTGGTCTGTCTTGTTTGATACAAGGGTGGATAATCTTGCTGGACGTATGTCAAATATTGTGGGCTGTTAATCAATAATAACAACATTCTTTTGGCTAGAAGTTTTTCTGCCTTCAGTGATCTTCTCAAAGTAATGTTTTTCGATTGTGATAATTGCCAGAAATTCCAAATGCGTAAAAGATAAACTTGGATATGTCATTGTGTATGGACTAAGTCATTTTTTTCCAAAATTGAGCTTAAAGATATGGCTAAGAAATGCTCATTTTACTGCATTTCATTTGATGAAAGCATAAATACTGTGACTCAGAAAACCAAGGTGGATATTGTTGTTTTCTTCTAGAATGAAAATTAAATTCACATAAGATATTTAACATCTTGCATTCTAGGCAGCTCAAGATAGATTAATTAAATTTATATCCACACTATAAGAATAGGGTTTGGATCTTATAAAAAATGTTTCAGTTTCCATGGATGGGTCAAATATAAACCTTGGGTTTTTAAAGGCTCTCGAAAGTGACTTGAGGAAGATTCTCCACAAGACCCTGGGTTAATGGATTTTGGAACTTGTTCTTCACACATTGTCCATGGTGCTATCAAACTGCAATGCTAACCCTAGTTGGGCTATTCTTCACACATTTGTCCATGGTGCTAACAAACTGCTCATGCTAACTATAGTTGGGGGTATTTCTTCACAATTGTCCATGGTTGCTAACAATCTGCTCATGCTAACTATAGTTTGGGCTTAGTTCTTCACACATTGTCCATGGTGCTAACAAACTGCACATGCTAACTATAGTTGGGCTATTTCTTCACACATGTGTCCATGGTGCTAACAAACTGAAACATGCTAACCATAGTTGGGCTAGCTCTTCATCCATTGTCCATGGTGCTAACAAACTGCACATGCTAACTATAGTTGGGCTAGCTCTTTCACTCATTGTCCATGGTGCTAACAAACTGCAAATGCTAACTATAGTTGGGCTATTTCTTCACACATTGTCCATGGTGTTTAACAAACTGCACATACTAACTATAGTTGGGCTATTTCTTCACACATTGTCCATGGTGCTAACAAACTGCACATGCTAAGTATAGTTGGGCAAGCTCTTCACACATTGTCCATGGTGCTAACAAACTGCACATAGCTAAACTATAGTTGGGCTATTTCTTCACACATTGTCCATGGTGCTAACAAACTGAACATGCTAACCCTAGTTGGGCTAGCTCTTCACTCATTGTCCATGGTGCTAACAAACTGCACATGCTAACTATAGTTGGGCTAGCTCTTCACTCATTGTCCATGGTGCTAAACAAACTGCAAATGCTAACTATAGTTGGGTATTTCTTCACACATTTCCATGGTGTTAACAAACTGCACATACTAACTATAGTTGGGCTATTTCTTCACACATTGTCCATGGTGCTAACAAACTGCACATGCTAAGTATAGTTGGGCAAGCTCTTCACACATTGTCCATGGTGTCTAACAAACTGCACATGCTAACTATAGTTGGGCTATTTCTTCACACATTGTCCATGTGTTAACAAACTGCCATACTAATATAGTTAGGCTATTTCTTCACACATTGTCCATGGTGCTAACAAACTGCACATAGCTAACTATAGTTGGGCTATTTCTTTCACACATTGTCCATGGTGCTAAACAAACTGCACATGCTAACTATAGTTTGGGCTATTTCTTCACACATTGTCCATGGTGCTAACAAACTGCACATACTAACTATAGTTGGGCTATGCTTTCACACATTGTCCATGGTGCTAACCCCAAATGCACATGCTAACTATAGTTGGGCTATTTCTTCACACATTGTCCATGGTGCTAACAAACTGCACATGCTAATATAGTTGGGCAAGCTCTTCACACATTGTCCATGGTGCTAACAAACTGCACATGCTAACTATAGTTGGGCTATTTCTTTCAACATTGTCCATGGTGTTAACAAACTGCACATACTAACTTTTAGTTGGGCTATTTCTTCACACATTGTCCATGGGGCTAACAAATGCACAGCTAACTTAGGGGCCGCTCTTCACACATTTTACTGGTCCCCTAACAATGCAATGCTAACTATAGTTGGTAAAAACTGCACATTCTACTTTGTTGGGCTATTTTTCACACATTGCCCAGGGCTAAAAACTGCCATGCTAACTATATTGGGGTAGCTCTTCAAAATTGTAAATGGTGCTAAAACCAAAAATTTTGGGGCCCACAAATTTATTTTTAAACCCCTAAAATAGTTGGGCATTCTTCACACATTGTCCCATGGTGTAACAAATGCATCTAACTATAGTTGGGCTATTTTTTTCAAAAAACATTGTCCTTTTTGGGCTAACCAAATTTTGCCTTTTTCCCCCAAAAACAAATAGTTGGGCTAGTTTCTTCAAAACTTTTTTTGCCAAATGGGGTGTTTTAACAAATTGCACATGCTAACTATTTGGGGGCTATTTCTTCACACTTTTTTTCATGGTTTTCTAACAAACTGCACTCTAACTTTTTTTGGGCTATTTCTTCCAAACATTGTCCATGGGTTTTAAAAACTGCCCCCCCCGGGGGGGTTTTTTTTTAACTATTTTTTTGGGGGCAAAAAAGGTTTTTTCACCCACAATTGTCCTTTTGGTGCTAACAAATCCCAATGCAAACCCCTATTTGGGCTTTTTGCCTTCTTCACAAACATTGGGGGTTTTCCCAAATGGTGTAAAAATCTGCAATGCTAACAATTTTGGGGCAGCTCTTACACATTGTTTTTGTGTAACAAACTGCACTGCTAATATAGTTAAATGTTACCAATTTTGTTTTCACTTTATTTTTTTTTTAAAGTTTTTCCAACGAACTTGCGAATAAAAAAAACCCCAGAATCATCTCTTTTCCTAATAAAGTTTTGTTATCTTGAAAAATAAAGAACTCAAAAACTTAACTAATAATACTTTTTGAAATAAATAATAATTGAATAGTTTTTTTTTTCTAATATAATAATTAATTTAAAGTTATTATTAATTTTTAGCTATCTATCTTTATTCAAACTTCTTTTCTATTTCATCACTTTGGCAATACCGCAGTTTTAATTTATATTTCAAATTTTTCTAGAAGTATAAGTTTCCATATAATGTCTTTCTTGTGTTTTGTGTGTTTTAAATGTGTCTATTTATTAAAAAAAAGGAATATTGGCCATAATTAAAAACGATTTAACTGGGAAATGTAAAAGTGTAAAAAGAACTGAAGAGAAAAGTGTGTTTTTTCCCTATCTATCCAAACCTAACTATCCTTTGGGTTATTTCTTCATATCACTTTTTAATCCTTTCAGTGTTTATACACTGTCTTTTTAATTTCAAGCCATCATGCAATAGCTAATTTATTATTTTAAAAATAATTTTAAATTATCAGCTTTTCTTCTTTCATTTTTATCGTCCACAAACATTTGCCCGTATAATGTGTATTTCTTAACTCCTATAATCCTTTCAACTGTAATTTTAAAAATTATTTTTGAAAATTAATTAGTATAGCCCAAATTTTGACAAAGTGCTGGATATGAAATATAAAAAAAAATCAACACTTTTAATTTAAATGCAAGAGTTTATTTCACCAACTTGCCCAAAAAGGGTTTAAATTGGAATTTAGTAGTCATTTGGCATACGGAGATTTTCAATCAAGAAAATTGACGATCCGAAACTAATTTATCATGGTTCCTGAACAGGTTAAATAACCAAAAAACCTTCAGATTCACTGCAACATTTCACAACCCATGCTGTATTCTTGGATCTTGAACTAAACCTTTTGAGGGAAACATAAAAAAACCACCAACCCTCAAAAATACCTCCATTTCCCAAAACAATCATCCTCTTCACGTAAAAAAATCTTACCTATTGCCTAGCTACCAGGCTAAACTTGTTCTGAGGAAAAAAAAACCTTAACAAGCATGTCATCAACTTACAAGGCTTTAACAGCCCGAGAAAACCCTAAACCAGCCCATTTAATAGGAGCATATCAAAAAACAACCCCCCATTGACATACCACTCACCCCCCGTATTTTGAAAGGGCAGACAAATCACCCCTCACACAAAAAATTCTCAACAGGGCTCCCAAAAAAACGTCAATCTTGTAACATTGTTGTTCACCCTAAATTTCCCGACCCCCCCACAAAAACAAACAACATCAGGCCAAAGGTTCCCACCCTTAAACAAACAACATGACCAAAGGTTCCTACCCCTTTCAACAAACAACATCAGGCCAAAGATTCCCCCTTACAAAATCAACATCAGGCAAAGTTCCTACCCTTTACAACAAACAACATCAGGCCAAAGATTTCCCCCCTTCAACAAACAACATCAGGCCAAAAATTCCTCCCTTGCAACAAACAACATAGGGCCCAAAAATTCCTACCTTACAACAAAAAACATGGCCAAAGATTCCTACCCTTGCAACAAACAACATCAGGCCAAAGATTCCTACCCTTGCAACAAACAACATCAGGCCAAAGATTCCTACCCTTGCAACAAACAACATCAGGCCAAAGGTTCCTACCCTTACACAAATATCAGGCCAATAGTTCCTAGCCTTACAACAAACAACATCAGGCCAAAGGTTTTCCTACCCTTACAACAAATATCGGCCAATAGTTCCTAGCCTTACAACAAACAACATCAGGCCAAAGATTCCTACCCTTGCAACAAACAACATCAGGCCAAAGGTTCCTGCCTATGCAACACTGAGATATATGCTGTAAAATGTTGAGTATAACAACTTGGACCTGCTAATAGAGTGGTTTTGACTTTGTGAAAGGTTCTACTTTGAGAGCGAGCGAGGACTGTTCCCCAACACGGAATTTGTGTTTGACCTTGAGCTGCCCCTTGACTTTGATGCCATACAACAGTGATGGAGAGGTGGAAAGCTTCCAGCTTCTACCTGCAGCCGTTGTAACACATTGTGACCTTCTTAATTTGATTCCTCTCACCTCTTTCTTGCTCTTTTACATCTTCATCTCCATCATTCTCTTTGATGTTCAATCCAAACATAGTATACCATTAGTGTCACCTTAATTAAAAATTGTAACCCGCCTCGGTGGCATAGTTGGCTAACGTGCTAGTCGGGTTTGAGCTCGACCGCCGAGGACGGGGAGATCGAGGTTCAAATCTTGGTCGGAGTGAACTGTGGGTGGTTTTTCATAAATGGTTTTTCCACTCTCCCTCCACGCAAATGCGGGTTCACTTCCTTTAATTCAACCTTCCCAATTCCCAATCCATTAGCATAATTAGTACTTAAAGCGTATAACCCGAATGGGTAGTAAGACGCGGTGCTAAATAATAATTGTTTTTAATTGATGTTTAAACTAATTGATATTTGCTAATTTTTTTATAAAAAACAAAATTAACTATAGTTTTATGATGTGAACCTTAAACTGTCAAAAATAATTAGTTTACATTTTAAATTCCTCAGTAAGACTAAATGTTGTTTCCATGAAGGTGAAGTTGTTGGCCATGATTGGTGTGTTGATTCATCTAGAGCTTACAGCTTGTATTTCATCATTGGCTATATAGGCTTCTCAAAGTCTGAACACCTACATGTTCAGTTGACTGGACTCCCCCATAAATATAATTCATCCTAAAACCACGTAGAAACTGTATTAGAGTTTTAAAACTAATTTCACTTTAAAAATTGGAGGGAAAAAAATTAAGTATTTGAGTTTCAAATCTGAAATTTTCTCAAATCTTTGATTCTCAAATATCTTTAAGTTTCAGATGCACACCTACCATATAAGAATGATAATCTTGTATAGCCTATCTCTCAGGAACTATGATAGTAACAACATGCATGTTTTTATTATATTTAACTTGTAAATTTAATATGAACTATAATCATAAAATGTTCTATAATACACGGTGAATATTTATTATACATAAATTTAGACAAACTTTGGTATTTTCAAATTAAATCATGTGTAAACTGTTTAAATAGTTCAATGCTTACCTGCTAGATGGGTCTGTCATTGGACCCACCTCTTCCTCTCGTCCCCGGCTACTGCTTCCTTCAACACATAAAACACCCTTCACTTGACACTAATTTATGTCACTTTTTTAGTATTACCTCCAAACCTGAGTTATTGAAAATGTTCCTTGTCATTTGCATGATCCAAGCTAAAAGTTTTTTTATAGAGTGGGCTTGATTTTTTTATCTTATAAATAATTTGTGTAAACAATCTACAATTTTTTCTTGATTAGATAAAACCTATTTGCATAACGATGGGGGTTTTAACAAAGAAAAATATTCTTGGCAATTCCCATAAGGGTAACAGAAGATTTGTGTAACTCCACAGGCAACCAGATAAAAGGAAATTTAAACATTAGATGAAACGCTACCAGAGGGGGGGAAATAAAGAGTTAAAAAACCCACCTAATGTTATAATTTTATAGAATGTTGGTGTTTATGACATTATTACCAACACCAGTGGCTGAGTAGAAATAATCTGCTAGTATAGCATTGCACTTTATCACTGTTTTTGGTGAGGACGAGGTTCAAATCTCGGCCGAGTGAATTAGAGGCGGGATACCACATGGGATTTATTTGTGGTTTTGCCATCCTCTCTATGTGCTAATACAGGATCACTTCCTCTCAACCTTCCTAATTGCTATCCCAATAGTTTTGAGCCAGTGGTTCTCGAACGCCTTAATCAAATGGAAACCCTTAGACCAGGGAACAGCTGATTCATGGACCCCTTAATGTAGCATAAATAATTTTAAAAAAATTACAATCATAAGTCTATAATATTTTATAGTGATAAATTACTCATAACATATTTTTAATGTAAATACTATCACAATAAAGAATAAATGTAGGTATTATGTTTGTACATCTTTTAACAGATGTAAAAACGAATTACAATAAAAATGAAAAGAAAATCTATTATGTATTATATTTGTACATTTATAATTACTGATAATTTATTTGAGGAATAGAACTGCTTGTGTGACTTTAAAATATCCTTGAACTCTGTATTAATTTTAGCAACCATCTCCTTAAATATCATTCCACACTAAGACGATTTCATTTAATATTTTTACACCACAACGAGCAGAAAAGTTTTGCTCGCACAAATAAGTTGTTGGAAAAGGTATCTAATGTTTCGGTGCTTTTTCTGAAAGTGCTTTGTACTGGCTGACAATCGAGCTAATATAAAAGTGAATTTACAAATTCTTCTCTTAGATTTGGGCACAAGGGGTGTGGCCAACCCCCCACTTTTCACTCTCACTTTATAGCCGGGATTTAATATGGGAAGGTATCTCCATTGTTTTTTGTAAATAACAGTAATTTACCCTTATATATATATATATATATATATTATATATATATATATATATATATACATATATATATATATATATATATATAGTTATGTCAAGATTTTATGGAAGATCTCCCTGTACGAGCGCCAGAACCCTTGAGTGTCCGCGGACCTCACTTTGAGAATCGTTGGATTAAGACATTAATAGCCAGTGGGCTGACATAATGACATTGAGTAATATGTTTTATGAAATGATACAACTGCATCCCCAGTGGTGACCCAAAAATTCCTAAAGCATTAAATTGCATTCCACCTGATCGCTGTTGATGTTTTTTTTGGGTTTGCAGGGCACAAATTTATTATTTTATTACTAAAAAAGTGTTTTACATGTTGTCATTCTATTTCCACATAAACTTCACATCTTCAAATTGGACTGATAATCTCCGACTTCATTCAAATCATCTGACAACCATTTTCAATTTACTGTTGTAACTCTAATTCATATGAAAAATATTTATTATATTACAATGTTTTTGCCAAATAAATTTCCATAATTGAAAAAATGATAAAATGAAACTTAATAACTCAGGAGATGTTAAAGTGTTACACGTTCGCGATGGGCGCCAATTAAAGGACATGGTTTTATTTATTGTGATATTTGACCCGCGATACAGTGCCAATTATTATGCTTTCAGTTTATTTAGCTGATATTTATCCTGTGATCGAGCACTAATGTTTCTTGTCTGATTATTACTTATAATTAATCTTATTAAATAAACAAGACTTTTAATGTTGCACACGTTTTATTTAGATGATTTTACTTTTGTACTGAAGATATGATATATAAAATAACAGTTTTTGTTACCTTCACAGGTTGCTTTTCAGTGATTTTTCTCAGCAATATATTTAATGTACACTATGAATTTAAGTTACTGGAACTGTGTGTATTCATACCCACAAGCGTTTTATGACCTACCCTTTGCCTCTTAGACCCCTTGTCACCAATGTCAAAACCAAATAATAGAAATAGTCCTGGCGACAGGTGTTGTGAAGGCTAGCTTCCTATTGGTAGAGGGAGTCAGCAAGTCACAAGATTTTTTAAATACTACGAAGATGATCATTGAAAGAAAAAATAAGTTAAAATGGTGCAATTCACTGACATTATTTCAGAAAAACGCTTGACTCTACATGGATAAAGTCTTAAAAGGATATTTTACATATAGTTTATTGAAGAAAAATACCTTCATCCATGACTTTTGAAATATGAGAGGGGTCCTAAACAGTATCATTACAATACCCCCATTTGCTTATATCTTAAAGAATTTAATGAATTTTGATATAAGCAAATTCTATACTGTGCAAGAGCTACATCATACTTTACATTTGTTATTCTTAAAATTAAACATGAATAAATTTGTAAAGTGTAACTTACATAAATTGTATAAGTGTATAAACATTTATTTAAAATTACTTGTATAACAATGCAATAGTTATGGTATTTATTGTTTACATGTTTTCACAACTGATTACATTTATTTTTATGTTGTCTTCTTGATGAATAAACGGAAAAAAAGAATTTTCTGTTTTATTATTTATTTAGTGTTTCTTTTTAGTTGCCTTATTTCTTTATTGCACTGAAAAAATTTAACATTGTTCGTTGCACTGTTCTTAGAATAGGGATAACATAGAATTTTTAACAAAATTATAAATTGCTTTGGTTGAATAATTAATTTTGTATTTTAGTTTAGGTAAAATTAGTTTAAGTTTAATAAATCCAGATATAATTTTAATTTTGTGTGCTGAAAAATCTCGAAAATACATATAAGTTAATAGCTGAAGTACCTCAAAGTACCTTAAATTCAAATTAAATTTTTAAATGCTAAAATAAAATACAATTATTAAAATTGTTTTTATAAAAATTTTAATCTAATTATCGATAAACCATTTATTTCTATTAAAATTCAAATATTTATATGTTTTGTATTAATTATTCAACCAATCACTGTTAAACCAATTTCTCTACAGTAAACTTTTCGTACAATTTAAACATAAATTTACTTAGTTAAATTGTCCTTAGTATAAAAAATTTTTACATATTATTAATTACTACCTTGAATTAATTTAAAAAATGGGGTCACGTTTTCCCACAGTTTTTTTGTTTAATTTTATTGATTTGATTAATTTGTATTTATTCATGTGACCTCATTTATTTATTATGATAGAACAACTATTAATGACTTGGCATTGAACAAGGTATATTACATATTTACATATTCAATCCATATTTATATTTGCTTATTTTAAAACATCGATTCCTGTAGGGTTCGGTTGTTGTTTGTTGTTAAAGAACCCTAGCTCATCACCCAAGGTCAATCTGCCCTTTCACTTTAGTTTATCTCCACTAGTGACACATCTGCTCAGGTTCAGGGTCAACCTACCCTCTAAATTTCACTTTCTCTCTTTTTCTTCTTTTCATGATGTCAACTTGTTGGTGTGAGCAACATAAAATCTACCATTTTATCCTAACCTTATGGTGTTAAAATATTTTAAATGTATAAAAGACAATCTTACAACACCCTAATTAACTCTCACTAACCTTGCTACTACATTAATATTGGCCGTTACATCACGCAATCACAGATAACCTTTTAAACTTCTTAATAATTGTCTTAATATCTGTCACTTTCAATTCAGATTTACTGTTGGACATTTATCACATATTGGTTGAAAACATAGGCCTGGCCTCATTTGTTTCTGACATGACTCATAGGCTGCCCTGGCTAGCACTATATTGATACATGCTATCTGATCCTTGGTGGTTCCTTGACTCACCAGTACTAATTAAAATTGACCATGGCTTGCACATGTCTGAATACACCATAACTCCTATATAAAGAAATGCTTTAAAACAAGACACAACTGGCCTCTCATGTTTCCACTCTTCTTAACTTACTGTGATAATGCACTCAAGTGCATATATAAATTCTTTAGATAGCTTAAATTTACCTATCAGCTCACTCTGTGATTCCATTAATTTCTTAACCAATATCTTATAGAGTTTATATAAAGTGTAATTAATTCAATTAAAATGACCCCCACATAAATATTGAGATCTGTATCTTAACTGTCACTAATAAAATTTCCCATTTGTGAAAAGATATACTATTCTGATATCCAAGATAGTCTACTAATTAAGTTTGATCCTAATTACCTAACTAATTAACCATACCTCAAAATTTGTCTTGAACAAAAAATTGCCCTGTTGGCATAATTTTATCTTAAATTGAACTAATAAATTTTTACCTAAGTAATAATAATATACGATTAACAAAAATATGCCTTGGAATTTAGTCACACTATAATCTAGCCTCGCATGCTTTCATTGTATCACACACGTCCAGTTGACAAACTTAACCAACCCCCTTACCCCAAACTTCCATCGCACGCTTCCAAGGGACCATGACTCCTCCTATAAGCATATCTTCCTTCTATCGTCTATTTGTAATCCTATTTTGATTTATAGAATTTCCTGTGATTAAGTATGTTAAATCCAAATGAGATTCCTATAATTTGACAAAATTTATATTTTTAGACTTAAAGATTTTGAATTTATCTTAGAGATTTGTAGTTGTTATATCGGGTTTAACTCTTGAAACAATCTTATAATTTATTTATGCATCGGCTTTCCAAGTAAACGTCCTTGAACTACTCTTTCAGACAATAGATGTTTACCTGAAGACTTGTTTTGGAGATATAGGGACAACAATAGATACTTCTAGAGTTGAAGTGAGAAACGTAGGGGATTGTGTGTGTCTTACAAATATGTCCTTCTTTCTTTTACAAAAGAAGTATTAGTTATACTACTTTGAATTTGTGCTTCTGAGTGTTTACTTAAAATTTCTATTCTAAGCATTATCATTACTAAATTTGGATTGAATATTACATAGTACTATTATGTAACTGTAAATATAAATAATAAGTGCAGTTACATAATTGTAATCATAGGCACCCTTATTTTTCCTTTTTTTAATGACTAAATTTTTTTATTTAAATTTACTATTTATTTTATTTTATTTTTTACATTTACAAAATCTGAAATTTAAATGCTTTTTTGTCTTCCTCCTGGATCAAAGACTTTTGTTTTGATCTTGGATTGGATCACAGTCTTTGGTTCGATCTTGGTTTGGATGATGGTTTTAGGTTTGAGTATGTTGGTAGTAATGTATAAGTTAACAACTTCGCCTCGATCAGTTATTTGATTAAACTTTTATTAGTATCATGTTGTAAGTCAAATGCTAATTTTACTTTATGTATTTCTTTTTCGAGGTTGTCTCGCACTATCTTAACATTAGTCTTGTTTTGTTCTACCCGAAGGTCTTGATTCTCTACCTTAAGTTCCACTTCCCTTAGCCCTTTATTTGATTCTTGTCCTACTGTTCCTATTCTATTTTTATTAGTTGTAATCTGTTCTATTAATTTAAGTTGTCCCTTTCTTAAATGTTATTGTTTTTCTGCTAAAGCCTTTTTTACCCTTACTACTTCAACTACTTTTTTTTATCAACATCATTTAAAGTGTGAACCATTTCTACTTGGTCAAATTTTTGCTCTAACTAACAAAATCTCTGCTCACATGCCTCTTTACTTTGTTAAATATTAGCACTTAGTTCATTTTTTATTTTTTCAAGTTTTGCATCTATTTTCTGATTAGTTACTAGGCACTACTATTTCCTGTCTAGTTGCATCAATTTTATTTAGTAATAAATTCATAAACAGATCTAAACTTCTTACTGGTTCCACTAAGGTTTGTTTCCTTTATTATCTCTCGCCCCTCCTTATCTGCTATCACATTTTCAACCATAATTAAATCTCCTTGCGTATCCTTTTCTCCCTTTGTCTACAATTGACTACATTTTCCTGATCCCTTTCTCTTATATCCTTGTATGAGTTTTCTAAGCCTAATTGATTATTTGGTCTATTTTTATATTCAATCTCATCAAAGCAGCAATAGTGTCACTGTCCCCTTTTGGGTTCGAATCCGCCATACTCCCATCCAAAATTTACAAATAATTATTAATGTCAATATTATTTATACAATATTAAAGCAAAGTTTTATATTAAATTGAAAAAAAAAGTCTAAATCTTCTGTCTTGATTGATGAGGTCTTGTTAGTGTACCTTGTGTGAAAAGTCTGCTTGTTTTCTCCTCGGTGCAATGTTCTTCATTGGTGTGCTGTTCATTGTGCCTTGTGTGAAATGTCTGCTTGTTTCTCCTAGGTACGATGTTCTTCGTTGGTGTGCTGTTCATTGTGTCTTGTGTGAAACGTCTGCTTGTTTTACTCCAGTACGATGTTCTTCGTTGGTGTGCTGTTCATTGTGGCTTGTGTGAAACGTCTGCTAGTTTCACCTCGGTACAATTGTTCTTCGTTGGTGTTCTGTTCATTGTGACTTGTGTGAAAGTCTGCTTGTTTTACTTCAGTACGATGTTCTTCGTTGGTGTGCTGTTCATTGTGGCTTGTGTGTAAACGTCTCCTTGTTTCACCTCGGTACAATGTTCTCGTTGGTGTGCTGTTCATTGTGCCTTGTGTGAAAGTCTGCTTGTTTCTCCTCGGTATGATGTTCTTCGTTGTTGTGCTGTTCATTGTGCCTTGTGTGAAATGTATGCTTGTTTCACTCAGTACGATGATATTCGTTGGTGTGCTTTTTCATTGTGGCTTGTGTGAAACGTCTGCTTGTTTCTCCTCGGTACGATGCTCTTCATTGGTGTGCTGTTCATTGTGCCTTGTGTGAAACTTTCTGCTTGTTTCTCCTGGTTTACAATGTTCCTCGTTGTTGTGCTGTTCATTGTGGCTTGTTGTGAAACGTTCTGCTTGTTTCTCCTCGGTTACGATGCTCTTCATTGGTGTGCTGTTCATTGTGCCTTTTGTGTGAAACGTCTCCTTGTTTCACCTCGGTACAATGTTCCTCGTTGGTGTGCTGTTCATTGTGCCTTGTGTGAAACGTCTGCTTGTTTCTCCTCGGTATGATGTTCTTCGTTGGTGTGCTGTTCATTGTCCCTTGTGTGAAACGTCTGCTGTTTCTCCTCGGTACAATGTTCTCGTTGGTGTGCTGTTCATTGTGCCTTGTGTGAAACGTCTGCTTGTTTCTCCTCGGTATGATGTTCTTCGTTGGTGTGCTGTTCATTGTGCCTTGTGTGAAACGTCTGCTTGTTTCTCCTCGGTATGATGTTCTTCGTTGGTGTGCTGTTCATTGTGCCTTGTGTGAAACGTCTGCATGTTTCTCCTCGGTACAATGTTCCTCGTTGGTGTGGTGTTCATTGTGCCTTGTGTGAAACGTCTGCTTGTTTCTCCTAGGTACAATGTTTCTTTGTTGTGGTCTTCATTGTGCCTTGTGTGAAACGTCTGCTTGTTTCTCCTCGGTACGATGCTCTTCATTGGTGTGGTGTTCATTGTGCCTTGTGTGAAACGTCTGCTTGTTTCTCCTCGGTACGATGTCTTCATTGGTGTGCTGTTCATTGTGCCTTGTGTGAAACGTCTGCTTGTTTCTCCTCGGTACGATGCTCTTCATTGGTTTGTGGTGTTCATTGTGCCTTGTGTGAAACGTCTGCTTGTTTCTCCTCGGTATGATGATCTTCGTTGGTGTGCTGTTCATTGTGCCTAGGATGAAACGTCTGCTTGTTTCTCCTCGGTACGATGCTCTCATGGTGTGCTGTTCATTGTGCCTTGTGTGAAACGTCTGCTTGTTTCTCCTCGGTATGATGTTCTCATTGGTGTGCTTTTTCATTGTGCCTTGTGTGAAACGTCTGCTTGTTTCTCTCGGTACGATGCTCTTCATTGGTGTGCTGTTCATTTTGCTTAGGGTGAAATGTCTGCTTGTTTCCCTTGGTACGATTTCTTCATTGGTGTGCTGTTCATTGTGCCTTGTGTGAAACGTCTGCTTGTTTCTCCTCGGTATGATGTTCTTCATTGGTGTGCTGTTCATTGTGCCTTGTGTGGAAACGTCTGCTTGTTTCTCCTCGCGTATATGATGTATCTTCGTTGGTGTGCTGTTCATTGTGCCTTGTGTGAAACGTCTTCTTGTTTCTCCTCGGTACGATGCTCTTCATTGGTGTGCTGTTCATTGTGCCTTGTGTGAAACGTCTGCTTGTTTCTCCTCGGTACAAAGTTCTTCGTTGGTTTGCTGTTCATTGTGGCTTGTGTGAAACGTCTTCTTGTTTCTCCTCGGTATGATGTTCTTCATTGGTGTGCTGTTCATTGTGCCTTGTGTGAAACGTCTTCTTGTTTCTCCTCGGTACGATGCTCTTCATTGGTGTGCTGTTCATTGTGCCCCCCCCTCCCTGGCTGACTGTGAAACGTCTGCTTGTTTCTCCTCGGTACAAAGTTCTTCGTTGGTTTGCTGTTCATTGTGGCTTGTGTGAAACGTCTTCTTGTTTCTCCTCGGTATGATGTTCTTCATTGGTGTGCTGTTCATTGTGCCTTGTGTGAAACGTCTGCTTGTTTCTCCTCGGTACGATGCTCTTCATTGGTTGTGCTGTTCATTTTGCTAGGGTGAAATGTCTGCTTGTTTCCCTTGGTACGATCTTCTTCATTGGTGTGCTGTTCATTGTGCCTAGTGTGAAATGTCTGCTGGTTTCTCCTCGGTACGATGATCTTCGTTGGTGTGCTGTTCATTGTGCCTTGTGTGAAACGTCTGCATGTTTCTCCTCGGTTACAATGTTCTTGTTGGTGTGCTGTTCATTGTGCCTTGTGTGAAACGTCTGCTTGTTTCTCCTCAGTACGATGTTCTTCATTGTTGTGGTGTTTCATTGTGCCTTGTGTGAAACGTCTGCTTGTTTCTCCTCGGTACGATGCTCTTCATTGGTGGTGTTCATTTTTTCCCTTTGTGTGAAAGCCCTTTTTGTTTCT
>JBCFYV010001162.1:0-87155 GCA_039000515.1 Timema cristinae | reverse complement strand
TTCAATATTTTGTTTAACTCGTTTCGTTGTCCGTTACATAGTAGTTTGAAGACACTGGGGTTCTGCCAGATCCCACCATTATTATTTGGTCGAATTGCTTATTCAGTTAGGTCACAAATTCCAATCAATACTGTGCCATTGTTTAGAAATCAGGATATTTGCGGTTAATAGTTTGAGTCGTTTACGCTGTTTTTTGTTGTGTTCAGTACATTTTGTATGTGATAAATAATCTGAATGAATTATGTGTTTATCTCATGGGCACTACTACATCGATGAAGCTATTTAGAGATGACTGGCATCGTAAGGTAGGTTTGGTAAAAAAGTGACAATTTTATGTTAATCATTTACACAGTGCACGTACAAGAATGAAAACACTGATGCCCAAACACTGATCATAATATTAGCTTAGTGACAGAATATGTTTTTAAAAAACTGTACATTTAATTCTTATTTCGCAAAGAGCAATATTTTGAATAAAATTATAAAATGCTCTGAGTGGAAAATCTGGATACAATTACAATATATTCTATTTAGAACATTTTAAAATGTACAAAATTTAAATATGTGTTTTCTTTACAGAGTAAATCCATACGAAATGGACTGTAACTGTATAAGGCAATTGTGATGGAAACGGAGGATATGTCTGAAGGTTAAATTGATGTAAATTTTTAGTAGATAAAGATTCAATATGAGTATTTTTAACAATTCCTTGCAAATTTAATAGTAAAAAAAGAGGAGGATAAACAATGATATAATTATATTAAACAATGGCGTCTGCTGGCATTTTATGTTACCATTATTTTTTTCAAGCAAAGTTTCACGTTGCTATTTAAGGGTTGATTAAAACTTAGCACCATGCTCACTAACGGTTTCATTTGGGACAGTGTTAGGGATGTGCTAAAAATTGTAAAATATTCATACTACACCAACCGATTATGAACCTAGTGCGCTGCTTGGAGTCGAAAATAAAAACTATATCATGAAATCATCATGAAATTTATACGGATTTGGAGTTTTGTTGAAACTGTTGGAAATTGTTATGTTTTAACTCTCTACCCATATTCCTTAAAACATTTTATCTTTTTTCAATTTTAATCTTTTTGTTTTTATAGTATTCATATTCGACCATGTTTAAATAACAAACATTACTGAACATTTTTAATATTAAAGAAATGTGCAATCACATGTCATGTGAAGTAGGCATAGCCGTGTTATTGTGACGAAGTCATGTGTTCATTAACAACCGTGTACATATGAGACTAATTTTTCCACGTTCTCCTAAAATAAGATGTCAATGTACGTCTTTGTGAACGGTCATTAAATATAATGTACGATGGAACACTGTATGGTATGGAGAAAACATTCTGAGCGAAGGAATGGTAAGAAAATGGGTTAGAGCATTTAAAGATGTCCGCATGAATGTGCCTGATGAGGAACAAAGTGGGTGACCATCTGACATTACTGAAGACTTGGTGCAGAAAGTTGATGGAAAAGTTAGAGAAAGCAGACGCTTTACGGTTTCATCTTTATCTAATGAGTTTCCTCAAGTTTCAAGAAGTGTTCTTTATGAAATTGTGACCGAACACTTAAATTATCGTAAGTTTTGCTCACGCTAGGTACCGAAAATGTTGACTGAGGTGCACAAAATCAAACGTTTAGCCAGTGCATTGATTTTCCTTAAGCAATACAGTGGTTTTGGTGATGATATTTTAAGCAAAATTGTCAAAGGTGACGAAACATGGGTGGCTCATGTTACGCCGGAATCAAAACAACAATCCATGGAATGTCAGCATTCAACATCACCCAAGAAAGTGAAGTTCAAGCAAACAATTTCAGCCTGAAAAATCATGTGTACGGTGTTTTGGGATAGGAAGGGGGTGTTCTTTGTGAATTTTTTGCCTCGTGGTGACACAATACATTCTTAGACCTATTGTTAGACTATAACTAAACTGCGCTGTGCAATCCAAAACAAAAGGCGGGGCATGCTGAGTGAGGGGATTATTTTGCTTCATGACAATGCCCGCCCAAGATCTCATCGCATCATGGCTGGAAACAACTTGATCACCCTCTGTACAGTCCCGATCTAGCGCATAGTGACTACCACTTGTTCCTGCATCTTGGTGGTCAGCGCCACGACGATTATGATGACCTCAAGACGGCCGTGTTGCACTGGTTATCAAATCAGGTGGCAGATTTATATGAAGATGGAATTCAAAAGTTGGTTTTACGATACAAGTGCCTTAATATTGGTGGATATGTTGAAGATTAAAGTACAGGCTTTCATCTAAAAATAAAATTGATAATAAAAGTACACATGTGTGTTTTTAATTTCAAAACGGTACTTACTTTAAATAACACGCCTCGTAAAATTAAGGTGTAAATAATTGAACCTTACCAATCGTCAATGTTATACGTCAGCCTCAACTCCTCACAGTGTAGACAGAAAAATAATTGCTTAGGCCAGGTTTTGGTACTTGGTAGTTAGACGAAGGGTGGGTGTGCTTACGGCGATCCACCCCATCCTCGCTGGGTGACTGATGACAACAAAGTGATACTGTGCATATAAACCAGCGCAACTATCTTTTATCTACTCTTTCAACGCTGTTCGTTTCTGATGGAAATCTCTGCCCAGATACGTTATAAATCCACTTGGTTTCAAGAGTTTATGACTTCCTGCTTGACTATTCTAGCACATTAAAGCGTTCCGCTGCACGCCAGAACGCTACTTGTTCATATTCCAACAGGATCTCTATTCTAGTCTGAACTAACCCAGATCCCCTACTACGTGTATGTATGGTGTATTGTATCTTGTATTGTATCTTGTATTGTATCTTGTATTACACCGGGTTTTCCAAGAATCTGCTCCTCAACAGAGACGACGGTTTCTATAACAAGACAAACATTTTACAGGTGTTAATCTTTCACCTCACCTTTAAGAAGATTCATTTTGGAAAGGGCATTTGATGTTTCTGTTCGTAGGTAGAAGATTTTTACCTTTAGTTTCACATTGTGTATTTCATAGTGTAAATACCATATTATACTATTTGAAGTTTTAAACTCTGTGCCACAAGTAAACCAGCAAAAAAAAACTACACATTTCGTAAGTAAAGATTTATTTTTATAAATTGTATTTATCTACTCAAGTAGTATACAATATTTCCCTGCCGCGTAAGTCTTATAAATAAACATATATTCTTCAAAATATTTATTGCATCGAATGAAATGAAGAATAACAAATGATGTCCTGATCAGTGGTCGGAATTTACATGCGAATTCAAGTCCCAATATGTGATGTCTGAAATATACAAATACAAATATTGGTTTGTTTTTAAAAACACTGTCCTGGTGGGGTCCGAAATAATACTTAAATAAATTAAAATTTGCACGTAATATAAAGGGTTTTACGATGACGGGCCTACTAAGCCGGTGGCCGTAACAAACCCGTACTCGAGCTGTCATGAGGAGAAACAAGATTAGGAACGTAGTTATCCGGTAAAGAATGGAGGTACAGGGGGTACATGAGATAGTAGAGGAAGCAAGACTGAGATGGTATGGACATGTAATGAGGATGTTGGAGTACATGAGATAGTAGAGGAAGCAAGACTGAGATGGTATGGACATGTAATGAGGATGTTGTACGTGAGATAGTAGAGGAAGCAAGACTGAGATGGTATGGACATGTAATGAGGATGTTGGAGTACATGAGATAGTAGAGGAAGCAAGACTGAGATGGTATGGACATGTAATGAGGATGTTGGAGTACATGAGATAGTAGAGGAAGCAAGACTGAGATGGTATGATGTAAGAATATAGGATGCCGAAGAGAATGTTGTAAATTAAGTTTTTAGGAAAAAGACCGCACCGAGAAAGAGACGGGAGGGGCAGATAACAGGAAGTGTTCCAGTGAGAGGATAAGAATGAAATAAATTAAAGGAGGAAGAATGCTGGACGAATAGCCACAGGCTGGAAACAGTTGATGATGATTGTGATTATGAAGATGATAGTTGTTTCTGCCAATTTAATGAAAAGTGTTTGTTACAAAACATTTTACATTGTAGCAAAAAAAAATTGACTAAATAATAATAATAATTCTTAACAACGTAAAACAAATAATTTTTCAAATTTTCTGGCACCGTATTTTGTCGCTTCTGTAGCAACATTATGTCGGATGTAGCTCCTTTTTACTTCACAATAAGTGATTGGAGAATGTTTTAATATTTCCCTCACTGCAATTACATTAATTTCAGTCTAGTATTTCCCCCACAAATGATTGGTATCTTTCACATATTTCCATGTTTCAAATGTCTTACTTTTTACAAAAATAAAAGAGATGTGAAACAACAATGCTAACAACAATGTAATGTTTATATTTTTAATGCCAACAAGATGTAATTATTAATTGGTCTGCAGAAAATAATTAGTTTTTAATTTGATTATGAATGATTTGAATATTAGTCTTAATGGATATTATATGGTTTCAGACTAGTGCCTACCTACATAGTTAAATATTGGATATCTTTTACTGTGGCAGTGAATTTTTGTTCCTTTATAGCTTAATATAATTAGTTGTAATTAGAAATGAATTAGATCACTATTAAGTAAACTACAATGTGGTATTAATTTTACTGAAATTCAATTAAAGTGGCATGGCTTAGTGCAACTTATTGAGGTGTGTATATACAATATAATAGGTTCTACCGATGTATTAGTTTAATGCTGTAAAATAGATTAAGGAATTATTGGTTGTTAGTTTTTACCGTTCCGGATGTTAAATTATCCCCATTAGAGCACTGCTTTTATATATATATATATATACAAATTTTAAAAGAAAATGAAAATGAATATATTTTCTCCCTCTCCATCTCTCTCTATATATATATATGAAAATGAAAATATATTCTCCCTCTCCATATATATATATATATATATATATATATATACATATACATATATATATATATATATATACATATACATATATATATATATATATATATATATAGAGAGAGAGAGAGAGAGATGGATATGGAGAGGGAGAATATATTTTCATTTTCATTTTCTTTTAAAATTTACTTTCTAAAGATTATCAGAAGGGTTTCTAATGAATCTTAATCTAAAAATATTAAAATATATTACCTGAAAAACTATCCCAGCATCCCCACGCCCTCCCCGGAGAACAATTTTTAGGCTTTCCTCGTTCACTCGTAGAAATCTAGTGCAGGAAGCAATATTAAACACCGCAATTTCGGGACTTCCCTAGGACATGTGTTTTTTCCCAGATGGTGCGGGTAGCACTAACTAACCGGAGGGCTGAGTGGATGTTCAACTCTGAATGGATGGAAAGAATATCATGACCAATTCTCGGGTGTGACAGTCATTATTACATTTAGTACCGAATTGTATACAATAATACAATAACTAATAATGTTCAATTGGTGTGGCCTAATTGTTTTAAAGAACAAGCTAACATATTTAATTTTAACTTTTCAGATTATAATCAATTCCTATCAAAATTAATAATCACTCGTTAGTAAACCCGTATTTTCCAATATATTCAATATAAAATAATATCGTGTTCATTGTAAAGAATATACGTAATTTTGACTCCATCTACCCAAGTGATCATAAATTGTGCAATCAAAACTTTATTTAGTTTTATACTAAGCGATCAAATGTTGTGTAATGAATCCCCTCATCTAACGGGGGGATTGTTAGTGGCAGGTAGAGAGAGTGAGGGTGTCTCTCTCTCTCTCTCTCTCTCTAAATGTAATTCCGATAACAATCACAAGTGGGGAAGAAATGGGCCGTTAAATTAAACGTGTTCTCCGTGGGAGTGGTTAACTCGGACACCAGCTGCCAATCACCGAACCTTGTATTCTATATTCATTAGCCAACTAACATTATAAAGACCGGAAGCCACTGTTACCGATAGGCCTGCCTGGCGTTCAATTACTTTTGTCTCATCACAACAGGGAAACCAATATTGTATTTAAAGCTCGCGAGCTAGATGGTTGTTTGTATATGAAAAGGTTCATAAATAGCATCCGGTTATTAGGTCGAGCTAACCATTGGTTCGGGATCCTCACCACATATTTATCATACAATTTTTTAATACAAGCTTAAACAAGAATTTTAAATTCAGTTTTCTGGTAATTAGGGCTATTGACTGGTGATTCACCTAGCATAGGCCTATTTACATTTTTATATGAATAATGTTTATTGTGGACCGTGGACCGTGTTAGTTCACGAGGCTAGTTCTACTATTATCCCCTCAGTTATCATTTGACAATGCCTCTAGTTTAAAAACCTGCGACAATTACTAAGTCACCGACCAGAATGGCAGACAAGAATCTGGGCCCTTAGATTTAAAACTTGCGAGTAACAAGTCGTTAGATATTACTCGATACTCGATAGAAATCTCGTCACACTGGCGACTAGCGAGCGGATCTTAAACATCTCGGAAGTAACCACTGACCAGTACAAACATCCTGGTGTTCTTGTATAGCTTATAGCTTGTTCTGACCAGTACAAACATCCTGGTGTTCTTGTATAGTTTATAGCTCGTTCTGACCAGTACAAACATCCTGGTGTTCTTGTATAGTTTATAGCTCGTTCTGATCAGTACAAACATCCTGGTGTTCTTGTATAGTTTATAGCTCGTTCTGATCAGTACAAACATCCTGGTGTTCTTGTATAGCTTATAGCTTGTTCTGACCAGTACAAACATCCTGGTGTTCTTGTATAGTTTATAGCTCGTTCTGACCAGTACAAACATCCTGGTGTTCTTGTATAGCTTATAGCTTGTTCTGACCAGTACAAACATCCTGGTGTTCTTGTATAGTTTATAGCTCGTTCTGACCAGTACAAACATCCTGGTGTTCTTGTATAGTTTATAGCTCGTTCTGACCAGTACAAACATCCTGGTGTTCTTGTATAGTTTATAGCTCGTTCTGACCAGTACAAACATCCTGGTGTTCTTGTATAGTTTATAGCTCGTTCTGATCAGTACAAACATCCTGGTGTTCTTGTATAGTTTATAGCTCGTTCTGACCAGTACAAACATCCTGGTGTTCTTGTATAGTTTATAGCTCGTTCTGACCAGTACAAACATCCTGGTGTTCTTGTATAGTTTATAGCTTGTTCTGACCAGTACAAACATCCTGGTGTTCTTGTATAGCTTATAGCTTGTTCTGACCAGTACAAACATCCTGTGTTCTTGTTGTTATAGCTCGTCTGACAGTACAAACATCCTGGTGTTCTTGTATAGTTTATATAGCTCGTTACGATCAGTAGCAAAACATCCTGGTGTTCTTGTATAGCTTATAGCTTGTTCTGACCAGTACAAACATCCTGGTGTTCTTGTATAGTTTATAGCTCGTTCTGACCAGTACAAACATCCTGGTGTTCTTGTATAGCTTATAGCTTGTTCTGACCAGTACAAACATCCTGGTGTTCTTGTATAGTTTATAGCTCGTTCTGACCAGTACAAACATCCTGGTGTTCTTGTATAGTTTATAGCTCGTTCTGATCAGTACAAACATCCTGGTGTTCTTGTATAGTTTATAGCTCGTTCTGATCAGTACAAACATCCTGGTGTTCTTGTATAGCTTATAGCTTGTTCTGACCAGTACAAACATCCTGGTGTTCTTGTATAGTTTATAGCTCGTTCTGACCAGTACAAACATCCTGGTGTTCTTGTATAGCTTATAGCTTGTTCTGACCAGTACAAACATCCTGGTGTTCTTGTATAGTTTATAGCTCGTTCTGACCAGTACAAACATCCTGGTGTTCTTGTATAGTTTATAGCTCGTTCTGATCAGTACAAACATCCTGGTGTTCTTGTATAGTTTATAGCTCGTTCTGATCAGTACAAACATCCTGGTGTTCTTGTATAGCTTATAGCTTGTTCTGACCAGTACAAACATCCTGGTGTTCTTGTATAGCTTATAGCTTGTTCTGACCAGTACAAACATCCTGGTGTTCTTTTATAGCTTATAGCTTGTTCTGACCAGTACAAACATCCTTCTGTTCTTGTATAGCTTATAGCTCGTTCTGACCAGTACAAACATCCTGGTGTTCTTATGTAGCCTATAGTTTGTTCTTAATGTCTAAATGGTTGATGGTTTTTAAATACAATTACCGACTTAGTAATGTTAGTTGGAAATGGATCCAATGTTTTGTAATGTGTGTTTCATCCACCCTCTCGCCACCCAAACACATCTGTGCGTGCGGTAACAGACCTCATGATGTGGGCAGGATCATTTAGGTTAAAAGTGTCAATTCCATCTTAGCGCTCTACTTAATTTTATTTCACTTGTCTTGAAAGCTTGTGTGAAATAAATGATTTGGAGCTAACTACAATTACTTGGACCCTGGATAAAAGTTGTTGTATTGTTGTGACAGGGGATGATGGATGCAGGCGTGGTTGGCATGTTGGTAGCTCTGGTGTTCTCGTATCGTTCATCGCAACAGACATTGGTCACACCTTCTGGCAGAGACTACAAACAGCGTTTACTGCTCTCATTAATTTGTAGCTCAGGCTTACCGAGTCACCTCAAGCTCAGCGAGTTACCTCATACTCAGTGAGTTACCTCAGGCTCAGTGAGTTACCTCAGGCTCAGTGAGTTACCTCAGGCTCAGCGAGCTACCTCAGGCTCAGTGAGTTACCTCAGGCTCAGCGAGTTACCTCATACTCTGTGAGTCACTTCAGGCTCAGTGAGTTACCTCAGGCTCAGTGAGTTACCTCAGGCTCAGCGAGTCACTTCAGGCTCAGTGAGTTACCTCAGGCTCAGTGAGTTAACTCAGGCTCAGCGAGTTACCTCATACTCTGTGAGTCACTTCAGGCTCAGTGAGTTACCTCAGGCTCAGTGAGTTACCTCAGGCTCAGTGAGTTAACTCAGGCTCAGCGAGTTACCTCATACTCTGTGAGTCACTTCAGGCTCAGTGAGTTACCTCAGGCTCAGTGAGTTACCTCAGGCTCAGCGAGTTACCTCATACTCTGTGAGTCACTTCAGGCTCAGTGAGTCACTTCAGGCTCAGTGAGTTACCTTAGGCTCAGCGAGTCACCTCAGAAAACCTCACGATACACATAGGGATGAGAGCCTGTATTAAATGTCTGTAAAAGTGTATAGTCCCTTAATACTCGCGCCCGTCCCGAGAAAGTCTCATATCCATACTGATGGGATAGGGAAGCTACATTTTACCATTACTTGCTTGGATAGGGAATACGCCCGACCAAGAATAGAAACCGGATAATACCAATACAGGTGAACAAGATACTACCAATACAGGTGAACAAGATACTGACATCTTGGTCCACGTCCCCGACAATGCAGCTACTTCCATGAACAAAATTAACAAATGAGAAATCAAGAGTATTATCCTATTTACACTTGTAGATATTGTGACAATTTTTAAGATACATGTTGATGTATTTATAATAGTCTATTTATTTATTTTTTATTTCAGGCTGTGCGTAGAAAGCTAATTTTCTTAGGAGAAGGGAGGGTCCTCTGAAAAATGATACTATAATTTTATTTTATGGAAGATTGTATACGTATATATGGATCAACCAATGAGGGTGCATAAATTCCAGAGGGTTTTGGAACCCCCAGATCTCAACTTTCTACGCCCTTGCTATTTATCATGTAAAACGCTACTATTATATAACGTTCAAATAAAATCTTTAAAAGATGTTTGAAAAGTATCTAATTTTCAATCATTAGTCTTTAGTAAACGAATATTAAGCAAATATCCACCAAAAAAAAAGGTATACAGTATTATTTGTCAAGTAAAATATTTCCCAAAAATTATTAAAACAATTTTATGAGATATTAAGTTTTCCAATGAATGTATTATAAATAAACAACACTTATTTTGAGGATTGAATTAGAACTTAAGATGCTGTTGAAGTCATAATAAAAATTTTGAACTAAATCCAACAGACACCCAAACACAGGTTGTGGCCCTAGGGACATACAAACACAGATTGTGGCCCTAGGGACATACAAACACAGGTTGTGGCCACAGAGACAGACAAACACAGGTTGTGGCCACAAAGACAGACAAACAGGTTGTGGCCCTAGGGACATACAAACCGAGGTTATGGCCACAGAGACATACAAACACAGGTTGTAGCCCTAGGGACATACAAACACAGATTGTGGCCCTAGGGACAGACAAACACAGGTTGTGGCCACAGAGACAGACAAACACAGGTTGTGGCCCTAGGGACATACAAACACAGGTTGTGGCCACAGAGACAGACAAACACAGGTTGTAGCCCAAGGGACATACAAACACAGATTGTGGACCTAGGGACATACAAACACAGGTTGTGGCCACAGAGACAGACAAACACAGGTTGTGGCCTAGGGACATACAAACCGAGGTTGTGGCCACAGAGACAGACAAACAGGTTGTGGCCCTAGGGACATACAAACACAGGTTGTGGCCACAGAGGCAGACAAACAGGTTGTGGCCCTAGGGACATACAAACCGAGGTTATGGCCACAGAGACATACAAACACAGGTTGTAGCCCTAGGGACATACAAACACAGATTGTGGCCCTAGGGACATACAAACACAAGTTGTAGCCCTAGGGACATACAAACACAAGTTGTAGCCCTAGGGACATAGAAACACAGATTGTGGCCCTAGGGACATACAAACACAGGTTGTGGCCACATAGACAGACAAACACAGGTTGTAGCCCTAGGGACATACAAACACAGATTGTGGCCCTAGGGACATACAAACCGAGGTTGTGGCCACAGAGACAGACAAACAGGTTGTGGCCCTAGGGACGTACAAACACAGGTTGTGGCCACAGAGGCAGACAAACAGGTTGTGGCCCTAGGGACATACAAACCGAGGTTATGGCCACAGAGACATACAAACACAGGTTGTGGCCACAGAGACAGACAAACAGGTTGTAGCCCTAGGGACATACAAACACGATTGTGGCCCTAGGGACATACAAACCGAGGTTGTGGCCACAGAGACAGACAAACAGGTTGTGGCCCTAGGGACATACAAACACAGGTTGTGGCCACAGAGGCAGACAAACAGGTTGTGGCCCTAGGGACATACAAACCGAGGTTATGGCCACAGAGACATACAAACACAGGTTGTAGCCCTAGGGACATACAAACACAGATTGTGGCCCTAGGGACATACAAACACAGGTTGTAGCCCTAGGGACATACAAACACAGATTGTGGCCACAGAGACAGACAAACACAGGTTGTAGCCCTAGGGACATACAAACACAGATTGTGGCCCTAGGGACATACAAACCGAGGTTATGGCCACAGAGACAGACAAACAGGTTGTGGCCCTAGGGACAGACAAACACAGGTTGTGGCCACAGAGGCAGACAAACAGGTTGTGGCCCTAGGGACATACAAACACAGGTTGTGGCCACATAGACAGACAAACACAGGTTGTAGCCCTAGGGACATACAAACACAGATTGTGGCCCTAGGGACATACAAACACAGGTTGTGGCCACAGAGACAGACAAACACAGGTTGTGGCCCTAGGGACATACAAACCGAGGTTGTGGCCACAGAGACAGACAAACAGGTTGTGGCCCTAGGGACATAAGTAGGGGGAAAGTGAGTATACGAGAACACACCCATTAATCACCATTTTAATGGATTCTGAGATGACAGGATGGGGTTAGGAGGGGGATGGGGTGATAGGAAGGGTTGTAGCACATGATGGTGGCCGAGGGATGGGGGGGCACAGCCATCTGAGATGACAGGATAGACATGTGGGAGGAGGATGGGGAGGGTTGGAGCCCTCGATTGCGCGACACGGGTGAGGGAGTGGAGGGGGGAGGCGGTATTCTGTGACAGGGGTGGGAGGGGGTTGGGGAGAGGGATAGAGGAGCACCTGGGTGGAGTGGGAGACAAAATATTTTTTGGTGCGGGGTTCTGTGACTCATTAGCATAATTGAGAGGGTGTAGGTTGGTGGATGGAGGACTTGGGTGGAGGGGGAGGGGGGCAAAAAATGTTTTTGGGGACACATCGGAGGAGGGTGGGGCAGAGGACACGACTGGGATGCAAGCCCCTGCAAATGCGAGTACACTTCCTTCTCGCACCGGACTCGGGATGGCTGAGAGGGGTCGGGGGAGACTAGCATACGGGGAACAGGGTTTTCTCTCCCTCTCTCTCTCTCATCATCGTGATGTAGTAGAGCAGCTTATGGACCTCGAACCCTTACTCCCTCAAACCTTGATGGTCAGTCCTAGCAAAGATTGGGAATTAAGAATATGACAAGTATTATTCAGTACAAAATTCTCTCTGAGGGAGGGTAGCTTATGGACCTCGAACCCTGATGATCAAGGATATGACAAGTATTATTCTCTCTCAAAGAGGGAGGGTAGCTTATGGACCTCGAACCCTGATGGTCAAGGATATGACAAGTATTATTCACCTCTAAATAAATAGAACAGTTTTTTAAAACCTAGTATATACTTAATATTACATTGATACATATATATATTCAGTACAAAATTCTCTCTCTCTCAAAGTCTTAGTCTTTTTCAACATACACATACGTATAGTCTTTCACCACTTGAAAAGTTTTTATTTGTCGTCGCCTAGATAGATCAGTCCGCGCTGCGACGCGTTAAACCGACTTCTGTATCTCGCGCCAAAGTTTTTGCCCGGAAGACGCACTTTACCCACATAGTCCAGCGTCACGATGTTCGGCTCGTCCTCCGGCTCGCTGATCTCCTCGTCTCCTTCCAGGTGACGAACGTTGTAGGCCCGATACTTTTCGAGTTCAGAGATGCTTTTGACGCGGTCGAGTTCCTCCCGCTCGATCCGATCCAGCTCGATGCACAAAGCGTCTTCGTCGAGCAGGGGAGCGTCTTCGCTGAGAATTTGTGGCTCGTCCCCTTCCTTCAGCTTGTAGACGGTACATGATGTTGAACAGTTCTCGACGGACTGACTCGCCTCGTACATTCCCGGATTATGGCATCCGAGCCAGTGCACCGAAGAGTCGCAACACTCGCTGTAACCCTTCTCGGCTCTCGCGATGTAGTATTCCAAGCTGTTGTCTGAGATCTTAATTTCACTCATGTCCTCCAGACGATAACCCAACCGATCTAAACATTTCGAATGAGATGCGTCTCCCTACCTCCCGGTCGCTTTATATGCTCGGGATGGAGGGAGGGACATTACCCTCTCACCCCTCCTCTATATCCTTCGCATCGATCCACGAACCCTAACCATTTGACGTACGCTCTATTTCCGGAACGTCTGACTATCTTCTCCACGAGGTAGACGTCGGGATACGAAGTCTTTCTAAGTTCCTTAGCGTAGAAACCGCCCGTGATAGGGTTACCTTTCATATCTTCGAGTAGGAAGGTCCTGGGATTAGTCTCGACCACCTTGCGTATTTTAAACAGTTCAGTCGACCAGTTTTCTAAAACATCCTTATACTTGCTGATACGGACTATCGTGTGGCAAGATGATTGCCAAACACCCTGATGGTCTGACTTCAATCCTCAGTCATGACAAAGATCGGGAATTAAGGTTAAATATCTATAATCTTAATATTACATTGATCGGGTCTTGAATCTCTGGGATATGACAAGTATCCACTCTGCCTCCACACAAATGTGGGTTCACTTCCCAAGGGTTGAGTGTTCATCGGTGTGACGACAGCTACAGGTCTCGGGATATGACAAGTATATTCTCTCTCAAACCTGATGGTCTGAGCGTAAAGATTGGGAATATTACATTGATACATATAGTCTTAGTCTTTTCAATCCCTCTCTCTCAAACATTGACGGTCTGGAATTAAGGTTAAATATCTTCCTTAGTCCTGTCAAACGCAGATGGCCTGGCTTCAATCCTCGGGAGGATGGTGGTGGCGGGCCTCGAGAGATCAGGTTTCAATCCCTGACTTCAATCCTTAGTCCTGACAAGATGATTACCAAAACACCCTCAATCATGCTTCACATTACAACACTATCATGCATCACCACTATCATACATCACCACTATCATACATTACAACACTATCATACATCACCACTATCATACATCACCACTATCACAAATCACACACTATCACACATTACAACACTATCATACATTACAACACTATCATACATTACAACACTATTATACATCACATTACAACACACTATCATACATCACCACTATCATTACAACACACTATCATACATCACCACTATCACACATTACAACACTATCATACATCACCACTATCATACATCACAACTATCATACATTACAACACTATCATAATCACATTACAACACTATCATACATTACAACACACTATCATACATCACCACATCATATCATACATTACAACACACTATCATACATCACCACTATCATACATTACAACACTATCATACATTACAACACTATCATACATCACATTACAACACTATCATACATTACAACACACTATCATACATCAGCACTATCATTACAACACACTATCATACATCACCACTATCATACATTACAACACTATCATACATCACCACTATCATACATCACATTACAACACACTATCATACATCACCACTATCATTACAACACACTATCATACATCACCACTATCACACATTACAACACTATCATACATCACCACTATCATACATCCAACTATCATACATTACAACACTATCATACATTACAACACACTATCATACATCACCACTATCATACATTACAACACACTATCATACATCACCACTATCATACAACACGCTATCATACATCAGCACTATCATTACAACATACTATCATACATTACAACACTATCATACATTACACACTATCATAGCATTCACATTACATGCACTATCATGCATCATGCACCCCTATCATACATCACCGCTATCATACATTACCACTATCATACATCGTCACTATCATACATCATCACTATCATTCATCATCACTATCATACTTTACAACACTATCGTACATCACATTACAACACTATCATACATTACAACACTATCGTACATCACATTACAACACTATCATACATTACAACACTATCATACATCACATTACAACAGTATCATACATTACAACACACTATCATACATTACAACACTATCATATATCACCACTATCATACATCACCACTATCATACAACACTATCATACATCACATATCATACATACAACCTATCATACATTACAACACACTATCATACATCTACACATATCATACATTACAACACTATCATACATACACCATCATACATTACAACACTATCATCATCACATTACAGCACGCTATCATGCTTCACATTACAACACTATCATACATCACCACAATCATACATCACCACTATCATACATCATCACTATCATACATCACCACTATCATACATTACAACACTATCATACATCACATTACAACACTATCATACATTACAACACTATATTATACATTACAACACTATCATATATCATCACTATCATACATCACCACTATCATATATCATCACTATCATACATTACAACACTATCATACATCACCACTATCATACATTACAAACACTATCATACATAACAACACTATCATACTCATCACTATCATACATCACCACTATCATACATCACCACTATCATACATCAGCACTATCATACATCACCACTATCATACATTACAACACTATCATACATCACATTACAACACTATTATACAACACTATCATACATCACCATATCATACATCACCTATCACTAATCATTACAACTATCAACATTACAACACATATATCATACATTACAACACTATCATACATCACCGCTATCATACATTACCACTATCATTACATCAGCACTATCATTACAACACACTATCATACATCACCACTATCATACATTACAACACTATCATACATCACCACTATCATACATCACATTACAACACACTATCATACATCACCACTTCATCATTACAACACATATCATACATCACCACTATCATCACATTACAACACTATCATACATACATACACTCATCATACATCACATTACAACACTATCATACATTACAACACTATCATACATCACATTACACACTATCATACATTTCAAACACACTATCATACATCACCACTATCATACATTACAACACACTATCATACATCACCACTCATCATACATTACAACACTATCATTACAACACACTTCATACATCACCACTATCATACAACATATATCATACATCTACCACTATCATACATTACAACACTATCATACATCACATTACAACACTATCATACATTACAGCACTATCATGCATCACGCCTATCATACATCACCGCTATCATACATTACCACTATCATACATCGTCACTATCATACATCATATCAATCTCATCATACATTACAACATTATCGTACATCACATTACAACACTATCATACATTACAACACTATCATACATCACATTACAACACTATTATACAACACTATCATACATCACCACTATCATACATTACAACACTATCATATATCACCAATATCATACATCACCACTATCATACATTAAAACACTATCTACATTACATACACTATCATACATCACATTAACAACACTATATAATACAACACTATCATACATCATCACTATCATTCATTCATCACTATCATACATTACAACACTATCATACATTACAACACTATCATACATCACATTACAACACTATTATACAACACTATCATACATCACCACTATCATACATCATCACTATCATACATCACATTACAACACTATCATACATTACAACACTATCATACATTACAACACTATCATACATTACAACACTATCATACATCACCACTATCATACATCAGCAATCATACATCACATTACAATACTATCATACATCACATTACATCATCATACATCACCACTATCATATATCATCACTATCATACATCACATTACAACACTATCATACATTACAACACTATCATACAACACTATCATACATCACCACTATCATACATTACAACACTATCATACATCACCACTATCATACATCACCTCTATCATACATCAGCACTATCATACATCACCACTATCATACATCACATTACAACACTATCATGCATCACCACTATCATACTGCACCACTATCATACATCACCACTATAATACAACACACTATCATGCTTCACATTACAGCACTATCATGCATCACCACTATCATACATCACCACTATCATACATCACCACTATCATACATCGCCACTATCGTACATTACAACACTATCATACATCACCACTATCATACATCACCAACTATCAGCATCACCACTATCATACATCACATTACAACACTATATACATTACAACACATCATACATTACACACTATCATACATCACCACTATCATACATCAGCACTATCATACATCATCACTATCATACATCATCACTATCATACATCACCACTATCATACATCACCACTATCATACATCATATTAACAACACTATCATACATTAAAACACTATCATACATCACCTTTGTTCTGCACGAGTCTCCGAAACATGAGAGGAGGAAGGGAACAGCTCCTGAATTATATTGTCGTGAACCCCTTGGTCTTTTATCTAAACATAAATTTCCAGATTCTAACAGTATTTGAAGCGAGGTCAATACGGCTTCCTTCCCTCATCTAGGGTATCCCAATCATTAAAAGTTAGATGTGAGCAAAGTTATAATCGAAAATTCTTTTTATTTCCAATCATCATCATTAATTCTTTACAAGATTCACACGTTTTAAAAGTTAATTACATTAAACATTTATCTCCAGTCATCAATAATTCTTTTACAAGATTCATACGTTTAAAAGTTAATTACATTAGAAATTTAGGAATTAAGGTTAAATATCTTCAGTACGACAAGTATTAACCCATCTACTTAATATTACATATATATATATTCTTTCCCTCTCAAAGTCTTTCAAGATTCTTTCTCACGTGGTCTTAGTCTTTCAAGGACACTGATGATCTAAGGTGCTAGACTTCAATCCTCAGTTCAGGCAAACCAGATTCTAACAGTATTTGAAGCGAGGTCAATACGGCTTCCTTCCCTCATCTAGGGTATCCCAATCATTAAAAGTTAGATGTGAGCAAAGTTATAATCGAAAATTCTTTTTATTTCCAATCATCATCATTAATTCTTTACAAGATTCACACGTTTTAAAAGTTAATTACATTAAACATTTATCTCCAGTCATCAATAATTCTTTTACAAGATTCATACGTTTAAAAGTTAATTACATTAGAAATTTAGGAATTAAGGTTAAATATCTTCAGTACGACAAGTATTAACCCATCTACTTAATATTACATATATATATATTCTTTCCCTCTCAAAGTCTTTCAAAGATTCTTTCTCACGTGGTCTTAGTCTTTCAAGGACACTGATGATCTAAGGTGCTAGACTTCAATCCTCAGTTCAGGCAAACCAGATTCTAACAGTATTTGAAGCAAGGTCAATACGGCTTCCTTCCCTCATCTAGGGTATCCCAATCATTAAAAGTTAGATGCGAGCGAAGTTATAATCGAAAATTCTTTTTATTTCCAATCATCATTAATTCTTTACAAGATTCATACGTTTTAAAAGTTAGTTACATAAAACATTTATTCCAATCTACAATCTGACTATATCTGACGGGCAACAAAGCTATGTGTTCTTCCTATTACAATCTGACTATATCTGACGGTCAACAGAGCTATGTGTGACCTAGTGTGTTCTTCCTATTACAATCTGACTATATCTGACGGGCAACAAAGCTATGTATTACCTAGTGTGTTCTTCCTATTACAATTGACTATATCTGACGGTTAATCAATGAATTGATTTCAGGTTAAATGTGAATAGTTACACCCTATCTCTATCTTGAATGTGTATGTGTGCATGTGTGTGTATGTGGGTATGTGTGTATGTGAGCATGTGTGTTAGGATAACCGTACTTAATCATTGAATGTGTATGTGTGTGTATGTGTGTGTATGTGTGTTGTGTGTGTATGCGTGCATGTGTGTATATGTGTATGTGAGCATATGTGTTAGGATAACCGTACTTAATCTAAGTCAATAATCTGTGTGTATGTGTGTATACGTGTTATGATAACCGTACTTAATCATTGAATTGTTACAGTTAACATAATCTAGTTTAAAAATGCTGGTAACAGATAGCTTAATTACCTTAGTTCAGTCATTTATTATCTTAAAAACACAAAGTTCGAGCATAGAGCTAACAATATTTTTTTCTAAAACACAGGCAAAGTTCTATCATTTATTGGCTTAGTACGTCAAAGTTCGATCATTAATTACCTTAAAAAAACATACAGTCCATTAATTACATTAGCCAAAGTTCAAACGGTCTTAATCGCCTTTTCATTAATTCTTTTACAAGATTCATACATTTAAAAAGTTAATTACATTACGAAGTTCAGCCATTAATTACCTTAAAAAATTCATCTGAATATTGAATTAAGCAAAGTTCAAACAATCTTCCTTAAAAACAAAGTTTGACCATTAATCGCCTTAAAAACAAACAGATACTTCATTTGAATATTGAATTAGCCAAAGTTCAAATAACCTTAATTACCATTAAATGAATTACCTTTAAATGAGGATGTAACAAGGAGATTGGTTAAATACACTCTCTTTAACTCCTCACCTAGTAGAATCGTAAAAGTTCTGCATGTGTAGATTTAAACCATTCCTAAATCAGTTACTTCATTTGAATATTGAATTAGCCAAAGTTCAAAAAATCTTAATCACCTTTAAATGAGACTGGATTATGACGGAGCTAACAATATTTTTTTCTAAAACACAGGCAAAGTTCTATCATTTATTGGCTTAGTACGTCAAAGTTCGATCATTAATTACCTTAAAAAACATACAGTCCATTAATTACATTAGCCAAAGTTCAAACGGTCTTAATCGCCTTTTCATTAATTCTTTTACAAGATTCATACATTTAAAAAGTTAATTACATTACGAAGTTCAACCATTAATTACCTTAAAAAATTCATCTGAATATTGAATTAAGCAAAGTTCAAACAATCATCCTTAAAAACAAAGTTTGACCATTAATTGCCTTAAAATCAAACAGATACTTCATTTGAATATTGAATTAGCCAAAGTTCAAATAACCTTAATTACCATTAAATGAATTACCTTTAAATGAGGATGTAACAAGGAGATTGGTTAAATACACTCTCTTCAACTCCTCACCTAGTAGAATCGTAAAAGTTCTGCATGTGTGGATTTAAACCATACCTAAATCAGTTACTTCATTTGAATATTGAATTAGCCAAAGTTCAAAAAATCTTAATCACCTTTAAATGAGACTGGATTATGACGGAGCTAACAATATTTTTCTAAAACACAGGCAAAGTTCTATCATTTATTGGCTTAGTACGTCAAAGTTCGATCATTAATTACCTTAAAAAACATACAGTCCATTAATTACATTATCCAAAGTTCAAACGGTCTTAATCGCCTTTTCATTAATTCTTTTACAAGATTCATACATTTAAAAAGTTAATTACATTACGAAGTTCAACCATTAATTACCTTAAAAAATTCATCTGAATATTGAATTAAGCAAAGTTCGAACAATCTTCCTTAAAAACAAAGTTTGACCATTAATTGCCTTAAAAACAAACAGATACTTCATTTGAATATTGAATTAGCCAAAGTTCAAATAACCTTAATTACCATTAAATGAATTACCTTTAAATGAGGATGTAACAAGGAGATTGGTTAAATACACTCTCTTCAACTCCTCACCTAGTAGAATCGTAAAAGTTCTGCATGTGTAGATTTAAACCATTCCTAAATCAGTTACTTCATTTGAATATTGAATTAGCCAAAGTTCAAAAAATCTTAATCACCTTTAAATGAGACTGGATTATGACGGAGCTAACAATATTTTTTTCTAAAACACAGGCAAAGTTCTATCATTTATTGGCTTAGTACGTCAAAGTTCGATCATTAATTACCTTAAAAAAACATACAGTCCATTAATTACATTATCCAAAGTTCAAACGGTCTTAATCGCCTTTTCATTAATTCTTTTACAAGATTCATACATTTAAAAAGTTAATTACATTACGAAGTTCAACCATTAATTACCTTAAAAAATTCGTCTGAATATTGAATTAAGCAAAGTTCAAACAATCTTCCTTAAAAACACAACAGAGCTATGTGTGACCTAGTGTGTTCTTCCTATTACAATCTGACTATATCTAACGATCAAAAGAGCTATGTGCGACCTAGTGTGTTCTTCCATAGAGCTATGTGCGGTGTGTTTGCGTTGGGACTGAGAAGTCGGTGTTCGTTACCCTGCGTTCTATGAGAGGTCTGTATTGTGATCTCTCATCCTCTTCTGGAAGCAAAGTAAATTGTCTAGTCTCCTAGTTAATAGGGTTCTAATGATTGGAAAAAAATGTTTAATGTGAATCTTGTAAAGAATTAATGATGATTGAAGAATTAAATGTTTAATGTAATTAACTTTAAATGTATGACTCTTGTAAAAAGAATTAACGATGTTTAATGTAATTAATTTTTAAACGTATGAATCTTGTAATAGAGTTCTAATGATTTTAACTTTTAATGATCGGAAAAAATAAATGTTTAATTAACTTTTAATGATTATAACTTTTAATGATTGAAAAAAATGTTTAAGTTCTAATGATTTTAACTTTTAATGATTGAAAAAAAATGTTTTATGTAATTAACTTTTTAAATAAATGTTTAATGAAAATTAGCTGATTTTTAAAAATGAAGGGAAGGTAAGAAATAATGAAAAAAAACCTATCCATAATTAATTCTATTTAATGAATATAAAGATTTAAAACACATAGATACATACTAAATTTGTTGTTGTTGTTTTTTTCACAAGTTATAGTTCTTGAAATTGTTGTTTTTTATTTAATGAATATAAAGATTTAAAACACATAGACACATACTAAAATAGTTTTTTTCACAAGTTATAGTTCTTGAAATTGTTGTTTTTTATTTAATGAATATAAAGATTTAAAACACATAGATACATACTAAATTTCACAAGTTATAGTTCTTGAAATTATACATTAACACTAATCACTTACACTATAGAGAACAGGACGTGAATATTTTTTTAGTTTTAATCACTTACACTACAGAACATGAATTTTTTTTAGTTTCAATCACTTACAGTATAGAACACGAATATTTTTTTTAGTTCTAATCACTTATGATCGGAGAGTATACACTTTATTTCCATTTATTTGTCGAGATATAATAATGGGTGGCGGAGAAGAAGAAAAGCGGGCTCTTTTAGCTGGTGGTTCTGCCATTTAGCCTCCTCTTCATTCAGGTACAGTCCCCTCCAAGATAGCGTCAAGCGGGCTCGAGACAGCTGTAAACAAACAAACAGGAACGACTATGATGGGTGTAAGTGCATAAGACAGACTCCTTACCTCCTAGACCATCAGGCTACCTAGCTGCTTCAGCCCCGGTCTGTTCTGAAGAGTCTGGAGGGTCAAGGTTCGACTCTCGCCCAGGATGGTTTTAACCTAATGGTTTTTCTAGTCTCTCTAACCACGCAAATTTGTACACATTTCCTCTAAAAAAAATATAACCTTATTATTCCCTAAACAGTATTACTATGTAAGTGTATAACCAGAACGGCTAGTATGGAAGATTTCTACGAAAGCTGTTTGTGATATTTTTTAGTTTACTGTAAATGCAGAAAGGTTTAAATATTTCTTTTTTTTGTTGTTGCTGGAGCTAGCCGTCCCTCGCCCCCCTTCCGTTAAAGAAGAAAAGAGAAGAGAAGAAGGTAACAAAAAAAGCGTGTTTAAACCCCCCGGATCCTTCTGTTAAAAGAGAGTGGATATTCACTCGTGTTAAATTCTCGATATTCCTTTAAAGCATTATTAACCATGACGAAAATGTACTTAAACTATTCACATTTAACCTGAAAACAATTCAATGATTATTGACTTAGGTCTTACGAGGAATAGATTAAACACAATTATCCTAGGAAGTGAGGTTTGAACCTTGCATTGTTAGTTAATGATGTAAACAATTCATTCGTTGATTATTGGCCAGGACCGAGGATTGAACCCAGGACCTCTAGGTTTACCAGGTTTATTATTGAGTGTCAATTGAAGGGATGCTGTTGTCCCGGTTCACCGTAAATGTAACCATCAAGGCCTAATTAAGGTCATATTTCCTTGATTTGTTTAATTAACCCTAAGAATCATCGCAAGTTAATTGTTTAATTTTTTTAGGACTGATTAGGCCTATTTTCATAATTCATGTTGAAGTAAACAATTCTTTTAAACTCATTCAAAGATTATTGACTTAGATTAAGTTCAGTTACCCTAACACACACACACACACACACACACATTGTTAGTTAATGATGTAAACAATTCTTTTTTTTTAAACTCATTAACACACTCGCACACGCACACGAGCCTGATGTAAACAATTAAGTTCAGTTACCCTAACACACACACACACACACACATTGTTAGTTAATGATGTAAACAATTCTTTTAAACTCATTCAATAATTATTGACTTAGATTAAGTTCAGTTACCCTAACACACACGCACACATTGTTAGTTAATGATGTAAACAATTCTTTTTTAAACTCAACGATTATTGCTAGTTAATGATGTAAACAATTCTTTTTAAAAACTCATTAACACACACTCGCACACGCACACGAGCCTGATGTAAACAATTAAGTTCAGTTACCCTAACACCCACGCACACTTACCTTCAAAGATCAGGATGGCTGTTTTGGTGGCGGTAGAGAGACCTTTGTAGACAAGTTGTAGATCCGCTTTCGAGATATCCTCTATCTGAAGATCGGTGAGCGTCGAAAATCTTCGCGGCCGCCAAACTTGATACTTGGCATCGAGTACAGTAAGTATACGACGACCGAATCGCGTATTTACAGATTTTATTGAAGAAATACGGTACGCGTGACCTATCTCCAACTCAGTTAATTTACGTGGAAGTATCTCATTACTTCCCACCTCCGTCAAAAATGCGGCCACAAATTCTGACGCCATGGCTAATATAGCTACCGGTTAATTATAGGGCTGACCACCCTTATTTATAGGCTCCAAGCCACGCCTCTCCCCCTCCCACAAAGTACACAGATCTAGACCCTCAATGTGAAAACTACTTAAGTATTATGATTCTAAGCATGTCACTTGGAAAGAAATTTATGTTCTAATACCTTGACTGTTATGGTTATATACGGCTCTTTCAAGAGCAGCTGTGCACCGCAGTCACTAGGTCAAGCCCCCCACTACACACTTTACCGTGTAGGGCACCTTATAACCCTGCCCATAGGGTCTAAACGCTACGTCACGATGCGAGAGATAACCCCTCCACCCGGCTGTTCCATACCGAAAAAAAACTAAGACTTTGAGAGAGAGAGAGGGAGAATTTTGTACTGAATAATACTTGTCATATCCAGGTTGTTTCCTGTGATCTAGGGATTGAACCCGGGACCTCTAGATCTGTAGCCTGTTCCGTTAGGTTGTTTCCTGTGATCTAGGGATTGAACCCGGGAGCTCTAGATCTGTAGCCTGTTCCGTTAGGTTGTTTCCTGTGATCTAGGGATTGAACTCGGGACCTCTAGATCAATAGCCTGTTCCATTAGATCGTTTCCTGTGATCTACACGACAGTACCGAGGATTGAACCCTGGACATCTAGATCTGTAGCCTGTTCCATTAGCTCGTTTCCTCCTGAAAACAATTCAATGTTTACTCCCTCCGCATGAATGAGCGTATCTGTATCTAAATTCTACCATATTAGTTTCGAGTACAATTATCCTGGGAAGCAAGGTTCGAACCTCGTATTGTTAATTAATGAAGTAAACAATTCCTTTTTAAACTCATTAACCTGAAAACAATTCATTGATTAAGTACGGTTATCCTAACACATATGCTCACATACACACACACATACACACACCTATACACATTCAAGATAGAGATAGGGTGTAACTATTCACATTTAACCTGAAAACAATTCATTGATTAAGTACGGTTATCCTAACACACCTGACCATCAGGGATTGAGGGAGATAGGAACTGGGAAGTGAACCCGCATTTGCTGGATACTTCGAGACCTGTGAGAGGGAGAATATACTTGTCATATCCTGACCGTCAGGGAAGTGAACCCGCATTTGCTGGATAGTTCGAGACCGTGAGACGACCTGAACCCGCATTTGCGGAGAGAGAGTGGATCCGCCTGGGAATGAACCCGCATTTGCTGAAGTTGTTTCCTGTGAAAGTGCCGAGGATTGAACCAGGGACCTATGGAACTGTAGCCTGACCATCAGGGTTTGAGAGAGAGAAAGATATTAAGATGTCATATCCTTAATTCCCAATCTTGACCATCAGGGTTCGAGGTCCATAAGCTGTCCTCCCACGTAGGAATTGGGAAGGTTTAATTAGAGGAAGTGAACTCGCATTTGCAGGATAATATTTATTTAGAGGTGAATAATACTTGTCATATCCTTAATTCCCAATCTTGACCATCGGGGAGCTGCCCTCCCACGTAGGAATTAGAGGAAGTGAACCCGCATTTGCAGGATAATATTTATAGTCCGGTGCGAGAAGGAAGTGTACCCGCATTTGCAGGGGCTTCAACCTCCAGCATCCCAGTCGTGTCCTCTGCCCCACCCTCCTCCGATGTGTCCCCAAAAAAATTTTTTGCCCCCCTCCCCCTCCACCCAAGTCCTCCATCCACCAACCTACACCCTCTCAATTATGCTAATGAGTCACAGAACCCCGCACCAAAAAATATTTTGTCTCCCACTCCACCCAGGTGCTCCTCTATCCCTCTCCCCAACCCCCTCCCACCCCTGTCACAAAATACCGCCTCCCCCCTCCACTCCCTCACCCGTGTCGCGCAATCGAGGGCTCCAACCCTCCCCATCCTCCTCCCACCCTCCTCCATCCCACATGTCTATCCTGTCATCTCAGATGGCTGTGCCCCCCCATCCCTCGGCCACCATCATGTGCTACAACCCTTCCTATCACCCCATCCCCCTCCTAACCCCATCCTGTCATCTCAGAATCCATTAAAATGGTGATTAATGGGTGTGATCTCGTATACTCACTTTCCCCCTACTGACATACAAACACAGGTTGTGGCCACAGAGGCAGACAAACAGGTTGTGGCCCTAGGGACATACAAACACAGATTGTGGCCACAGAGACATACAAACACAGGTTGTGGCCACAGAGACAGACAAACAGGTTGTGGCCCTAGGGACATACAAACACAGGTTGTGGCCACAGTGGCAGACAAACAGGTTGTGGCCCTAGGACATACAAACCGAGGTTGTGGCCACAGAGACAGACAAACACAGGTTGTGGCCACAGAGACAGACAAACAGGTTGTGGCCCTAGGGACATATAAACACAGGTTGTGGCCACAGAGACAGACAAACACAGGTTGTGGCCACAGAGACAGACAAACAGGTTGTGGCCCTAGGGACATACAAACACAGGTTGTGGCCACAGAGACAGACAAACACAGGTTGTGGCCACAGAGACAGACAAACAGGTTGTGGCCCTAGGGACATACAAACACAGGTTGTGGCCACAGAGGCAGACAAACAGGTTGTGGCCCTAGGGACATACAAACCGAGGTTGTGGCCACAGAGACAGACAAACACAGGTTGTGGCCACAGAGACAGACAAACAGGTTGTGGCCCTAGGGACATACAAACACAGGTTGTGGCCACAGAGACAGACAAACAGGTTGTGGCCCTAGGGACATACAAACACAGGTTGTGGCCCTAGGGACATACAAACACAGGTTGTGGCCACAGAGACAGACAAACACAGGTTGTGGCCACAGAGACAGACAAACAGGTTGTGGCCCTAGGACATACAAACACAGGTTGTGGCCACAGAGGCAGACAAACAGATTGTGGCCCTAGGGACAGACAAACACAGGTTGTGGCCACAGAGACAGACAAACAGGTTGTGGCCCTAGGGACATACAAACACAGGTTGTGGCCACAGAGACAGACAAACACAGGTTGTGGCCACAGAGACAGACAAACAGGTTGTGGCCCTAGGGACATACAAACACAGGTTGTGGCCACAGAGGCAGACAAACAGGTTGTGGCCCTAGGGACATACAAACCGAGGTTGTGGCCACAGAGACAGACAAACAGGTTGTGGCCCTAGGGACATACAAACACAGGTTGTGGCCACAGAGACAGACAAACACAGGTTGTGGCCACAGAGGCAGACAAACAGGTTGTGGCCCTAGGGACATACAAACCGAGGTTATGGCCACAGAGACATACAAACACAGGTTGTAGCCCTAGGGACATACAAACACAGGTTGTGGCCACAGAGGCAGACAAACAGGTTGTGGCCCTAGGGACATACAAACACAGGTTGTGGCCACAGAGGCAGACAAACAGGTTGTGGCCCTAGGGACATACAAACACAGGTTGTAGCCCTAGGGACATACAAACACAGGTTGTGGCCCCAGGGACAGACTGACAAACACAGGTTGTGGCCACAGAGACAGACAAACACAGGTTGTGGCCCTAGGGACATACAAACCGAGGTTGTGGCCCTAGGGACATACAAACACAGGTTGTGGCCCTAGGGACATACAAACACAGGTTGTGGCCCTAGGGACATACAAACACAGGTTGTGGCCACAGAGACAGACAAACAGGTTGTGGCCCTAGGGACATACAAACACAGGATGTGGCCACAGAGACAGACAAACACAGGTTGTGGCCCTAGGGACATACAAACACAGGTTGTGGCCCCAGGGACAGACTGACAAACACAGGTTGTGATCCCAAATACAGACAGACAAACATATAGTGTGGCCATTGATACATACATACAAACAAAGTTTGTAGCCTAAATCATATGATTTATGATGAAGGTTCAATTCCTGTTTTTCTACGTTAACAGACGCCTGGTTTTTCAACAAGAAATCTAATCCAATCATAGCGATGACAGCTAGCATTTACAACCTGTACCTTTACTACATAGTTATCGTGGTTTATTTTAACTTGATATTCAAAGTTTTTTCTCACAAATTTGAAAATATTTGTCTTCCTAGAGCCGCAAATTTGTAATTAGGTTTGAAATATTTCTATTTCCCAAAACTTCTTGCCACATTACTAAATTATTATTATTATTATTAGCACCGCGTCTTACTACCCATTCGGGCTATACGCTCTTACGCTAATGTGTAATGGTAGGGTGATTATGAGATGAAATGAAGGACCTACAGTTTAACGTGGAATCCGAACCACGGTGGAGGCCTGGCATTCCCCACATTCACAAGATAACTTGTCAGAGGTGAAGGAAGGGTTTGGAAATCAGATAAATCTGTTCCGGGACCGAGGATTGAACACCGGCCGCCAGCATAGAAGTCTGACACCTTACCCCTAGATCACCAGGTCACCGACCACATTACTAAAACTTGAGCTCATGTATCGACCAACAACCTGCATTGTTTTCCCTCGTAGTTTTCAAGAATGATAAGATCTTCTACACTAGAGTCTTCACTGTCAGCGGAAGTTACAGGGACGAATTTTATTTGGACTGGGGGTAGTGGCTTGGCCCAATCCCTTGATCGTTTTGGGGAGGTTTCTTCCCTTAAAACCCTTTCCTTCAAAATTTGGAAATATTTTTTTTGTCCCGACAATGGAAACAAACTAACTTGTTGATTGGACAAGCTATAGCTAAATGACCGTATCTCTTACATTTATGACATTTAACCTCATTGTCGTTCGTAAAAACGTGTTTTTCAGTTCGTCTGTCTTCACCTCGTCGACGGTCCACTTATACTATGTCCACCGTTGATTCTATTGTGTCTTGGAACGGTTTAGGTTTTGAAAGCCGTGTCAGTCTACTTAATTCCCGAGACAAGCTATCTAGAAAAGCAGCTAACGCTCTCTGGTCCGCCTCAAACCTTATTGCAGCATTGCTCTATCCACTCTCCCCTAAATCATACGTATTGACGTTGATTTTTCTTATTCTGTCCCCGAATGGCTCTATAGTTTCATCCGAATGTAACTTGCTTCGGGTCAACTGTTCTCGGTAATACCTGGTAGTATTCTTCCACTTAAAACGCTTTACCAGCTCTTGTTTCAGGGATTCATAAGTCGTAGCTTCCTTACATTCACTATGCGACAAGGTAAAATCCTGTGCTTCACCTGAAACCCGTAATTTGGTTATTGCTAATTTTTCACTATCAGTCCACCCACATAGTTCTGCTGACTGCTCTAGCTTTGCGAAAAAGGTATACACACTATCCTCTGCTCTGCCTTGAAATACTGGTATACTAGGAATAAGCGTGAAATTCCTAACAAACATGGTGGCTGTTATGGATTCGTTTCCCTGACTCGTATTAGCAGCATGGTTTGTACGTTCTTGCCTTAAAGTTTCGTTTTCTACTTTTAACCTATGAATTTGTGTCATTAAAAGATCTATGGCTGTTTGTAAGTCGACGTCTCGTCCTTCTAATCTTACTGGGGGGTAGCCATGATAACAATTTTGCAATAGAAAATTTTAAATTTTGGAATTATTTGTTAGAATATAAAAATGAAACTTAAGAATTTTAATACATCCTATAATAATAATTGAACACACAAAATAGGCTAAGCCAAACAAAGTAGTACAATTCCTTACCTTGGTGTTGCTGTTGTGGTGGATGACGTTTGTGACGTCACTACTGTCATCTGTCGATTCATGATGGTTAAGATTGCCGACTTTTCTTCTTGCTCGATAGCAGCTGATATAGGCACACTTGCGTTTATCACTCCGTTTGTGACTTGCAGTACAAAGTTTTATCAGCTCATATCGCCTTTCTTCCACACCTAGCATAATCAAGCTAGCAGCACGCGTAGTCGAACTTCTAATCGGCTAACCTTGACATCTGTTTTAGAATATTTATCTTATGTCACGACATGTTGTCACTTACACATCACCTAATCCCTTTTGATATCACCTTATCACTCACTCTTCAATTTGGACACACTTTGCAAGGTCCAGATATTCACTTCTGACCACACATTGTAAAGTCATTAGTTTTATGTGGGTGCCCGGTAGCCACAGGTAGGTACAGGTAGCCACAGGTAGCCACAGGTAGCCACAGGTAGCCACAGGTAGGTACAGCACTACCAGAGGACCGTAGGGACTTACATGGTTAGGATGGACCCCGAGCTATAGGGTTGGGATGGACAATAAGATACATTTATTAATATAGTCAGATGCTAAACTACTACATGAGTCACCTGGTGGATCTCCCTAGATGAGGGAGCAGGCACGATAACGGTCTCGCAACCTTTCTGTAGACCCGCGATCGACCCTCCGGTGGGGGTGGACTACCGATCACATTTATTCCGTCATTTAGTCAGTCATTGCTAGATACCGATCCACATGCACTCAGCAGGGCTCCAAACACTAAACAAGATGTTATTCTATCACCTAACTTGCTGATCTCGTTATTCCACCAGCCAGGAAGGTCCATCGGTCGCACCGTACTGCTCGTCAACAAGATGAAGCTATATGAGCTAGAGGCTGTTCTCAGCAGGATGGCAACCCAATTCTCTTGACTTCCAAGGAAATGTACAAGCGTGGGTTAACCTCCTGCCCGAATAAACCTTAAAAAATGTATGATATTACAATACTTTGTTTTTTATCTTGACTTTTTTTTATAGTTTTCTTATGGGGTGTTCCTGTCACGAGAATGGCAGTGCCACATCGTATGTTAACTCTTTCTGTAACGATTATTTTGGGAAGCGATGGTATGGGACTTATATCAGTAGGTTTAATTAAACAAGTGTTTCTATTTTCTGAATCACCTTCCCCTTGACCATCATTCGGAACTTCAAAATATCTAACGTTCTAGGAAACATCGGTTGAAAGGTAACAACCCCGTCTTTCTAAGGCCACTCATGGCGGCCTCTGATACAAAGAGACCAGTAACTAGACAAGAAGTGACAACTCTCTCTGGATGTTTCTTTAGCCAAGTCTCAATTTCTTGAGCATAATTTGTTTTAAACGGGCTCATAGACGACACAGCCAATGGTTGCATTTTATGGGTTGAATGGAGGAGAGAGATGCTATAGTGAGACCATTATCTCGTGCAATGGAGATAACTTCAATATTACGAGTATAAGAAAAGTGTCCATCGAAAATTAAAACAACGGTGTTATTTTTGGAACAGTTTGTTGCGTACACAATGTAAGATGTGTTGTTGTCCATCCTGAGATATGACGTGCAGCAACGGGAGCCTCATCCAATCATTCCTTCCTTTTTCATATTTTTCCGCGGGAACACTAGCAGTGGCAGCCTCGGACTGGTCCGCAGGCCCATCGTGCCCGGTGCGCCCTCAAGTTTCTCAAATTTGAGCCCTCGGCCCAGAATACACTCTCTCTTGGCGAAAAATATTGCATTGATTAAAATAAGAAGAAAATAAATAAGATTCTAATAATCAAGACAAGGTGGAACAGTGAAGGTGGAATTATATTTAAGTGAGTCCAGATTTAGGGGGTGGGGGATGAACAGTGGAGAGAATGGTCCGTGGGGCCGTGTCGCAGGGCTGCAATTGGAGGGGTGGAAATCAGCTGTTTAGTTGTTTTCGCGCCTTGAGTGATAGCGTTTGGTGTTCATTTTATAAGTGTGTAATTTTTTTGGCTCCTGGGTAATTTTTAGTTACTGAGGTAAGAATAATTAAGAAAATTTAAGTTACCAGACAACAAAAACTATTGTTTAGTTACTAAGTTTTGTTAGTAAGCTCGTAGTCCTTCAAGTTGATACCCACAAAACCTTACTGAGATCGTAACACGTTCCCCTCCATGGAAGAAGTTTTGATCAAAACGTTCTTTCTTTCTCTCTCAAATAAACTTTTCCATTTCTAATATCTATAATGAACTTAATTTGTATAGTAATAACATCAAACGTATTATTATTGTATTTTAGATGGGATCTATAACAGCAATTTGGATATGTAAAGTTATATTCATTTAATAATGTAAAGTTATATGTAAAGTTATATTCTTTTAATAATTTATAAATTTAAATTTTTGGAAGTTTGGCGTGAAAATGAAAATCTATTTTGAAATGTGAGGGTGTGTTACTTTGAAGAGACTTGTATTCGGCGCTGATACAAATCAGGTTTATTTGAGGTGATTGGGGTGTGATATCTACACTTTCTTTTCTCAGAGACAAAGCCAGTTCGCTCAGGACGGATGTTGTTGAGACAGGATGTGTTAGAATAGTCAAAGGATCTTTGCCACAGATATAGTATAATATCTTTTACAATTTGTTCCTTAAATGCTAGATGTTTTGTTAAATAAAATTCACTTCTCCCATGAATATTTATTTATACTGTATTTATTAAAAATAACCTATTAAATTCGGAATATTCAACAATGCCGTGAGTCACATAAGGAAAAGAAAACTAATTTTATTTTTGAAGTTCTTGCAATAACTAATAATATGTATTATTAATCAATATTATAGGGCTCTATCAGACTCCCATAGTTATTTTCAATAAAAAGGTAAATATTTTTGAGTTAGTAGGTCTAATAATATTTGACGCCCTGTGAAAATCCAAGGTCTGGGCCTTTTGGAAGGTTCAGTCCGACCCTGAGTAGTGGAGGAACGTAACAACCACTTGCACTAACACAAGTCACTAATGCACCTCTCTCTCTTTCTGGCGATAAAGTTGCGATTTATCTCTTCTCCAAACACTTTCGATTGCTTATGTTGAACGGTCTCGTAACTCCCGTTTCGTCAAAATTAAAAATTCGGGTTGGGTTGGTGCATATCCTAATTTTTCAGTTCTGGATCTAAACTATCGTTGAAAATCTTTACATTTTCAGAGTTAAAAGCCTAGGTGCTGAAATTGGTTGTGGTTTTCTAAATGAAATTTGGGGGTGACATTTAAGAAAACTTTTAAGACACTTTTTTTCCAACACATCCCTTATTCTTGGCGAAAGGATTAGCTAAATCACTTTGTAAAGCCAGTTGAAACGCGAGCCGGTGAATATCTGAAGATCGTAAACCGAAGAATCTTTCTTCCATACGCAAACAATATTCAACCAATTCATTTTCAATATTCTGGGGCAAAGTGGGACTAAGCCCTCATTTTGTTTCCAGCAATATATTTATAGATTTATTTTATCATTAACGTAGTTTTACAGACTAGACCTTGGGAGATGAAAGGCTTTGGATGCTTTTAAAAATCTCATTTCTTTTTTTCGAACTGCTTCGACTGCCTGTGCCATATAAATAGGATCCCAATCTCTTATTTTCCATTTCGAAAATGATGGAGTCCTCTGTAAAGTATGGTATAAGGTGGAGTCCTCTGTAAAGTATTGTATAAGGTGGAGTCCTCTGTAAAGTATTGTAAAAGGTGGAGTCCTCTGTAAAGTATGGTAAAAGGTGGAGTCCTCTGTAAAGTATGGTAAAAGGTGGAGTCCTCTGTAAAGTATGGTAAAAGGTGGAGTCCTCTGTAAAGTATGGTAAAAGGTGGAGTCCTCTGTAAAGTATGGTAAAAGGTGGAGTCCTCTGTAAAGTATTGTAAAAGGTGGAGTCCTCTGTAAAGTATGGTAAAAGGTGGAGTCCTCTGTAAAGTATGGTAAAAGGTGGAGTCCTCTGTAAAGTATGGTAAAAGGTGGAGTCCTCTGTAAAGTATGGTAAAAGGTGGAGTCCTCTGTAAAGTATGGTAAAAGGTGGAGTCCTCTGTAAAGTATGGTAAAAGGTGGAGTCCTCTGTAAAGTATGGTAAAAGGTGGAGTCCTCTGTAAAGTATGGTAAAAGGTGGAGTCCTCTGTAAAGTATGGTAAAAGGTGGAGTCCTCTGTAAAGTATGGTAAAAGGTGGAGTCCTCTGTAAAGTATGGTAAAAGGTGGAGTCCTCTGTAAAGTATGGTAAAAGGTGGAGTCCTCTGTAAAGTATGGTAAAAGGTGGAGTCCTCTGTAAAGTATTGTATAAGGTGGAGTCCTCTGTAAAGTATTGTAAAAGGTGGAGTCCTCTGTAAAGTATGGTAAAAGGTGGAGTCCTCTGTAAAGTATTGTATAAGGTGGAGTCCTCTGTAAAGTATGGTAAAAGGTGGAGTCCTCTGTAAAGTATTGTATAAGGTGGAGTCCTCTGTAAAGTATGGTAAAAGGTGAGTCCTCTGTAAAGTATGGTAAAAGGTGGAGTCCTCTGTAAAGTATTGTAAAGGTGGAGTCCTCTGTAAAGTATGGTAAAAGGTGGAGTCCTCTGTAAAGTATGGTAAAAGGTGGAGTCCTCTGTAAAGTATGGTAAAAGGTGGAGTCCTCTGTAAAGTATGGTAAAAGGTATACGAAAAGTTATTAAACTATATTAAAATGATAGGCTATATTTTTAACAGTTATTTAAAAATATTTCAGTTCCTTTTAAAAAAAAATACTCTAGCAAGATAAAATTTAAATACAAAGAAATTTAGTAGCTATCACCTTTAAACAAAATAATAATCCACGCAAATAAATATATTGAATAAAGAAAAAAGGATTCCTAAAATCGTACATCTGAAAATAGCAAATCTTAACAAACGACATTAGGGCAGCAAGCTCACTAAAATAAAATGGCTGGTCATCGAAATATATAACACAAAAAATGAGCCATTGTGAATTCTTACAAAAATTGGCTTTTCACTCCTAAACTTACATATCGGATACAATAATCTAAAGAATTAAAACACGGGCGTATTTATTTTGAAAGAGACCAAAACAATGTGATTTCATAAATATCTTAATTTAATTTTAACTTCTCTCAAAACAAGTTTATAGTCAGGTTTTTCACAAAGATTGAAGGCATGTTGAGAAAGTAGTTAATAACTTTCCCGGTAGGTTCCACCACTGATCAGACTAAATAGCAGGGTTTCCGATAACACGCATGTATCCGAAAAGAAGATACTTTCATCTACATTTAATCCACGTGCCTATTGATAGAAACACTCTTAACAACATGAAATATACATTTAGTATACGTACGCACTGGTAGAGGGTAGAACACTATATCAGCGGCAATTAATATCACCACGGTGACCTGGCGGTCTAGGGGTAAGGTGTCAGACTTCTGTGCTGTCCGGGGTTCAATCTTCGGTCCCGGCACAGATTTATCTGATTACCAAACCCTTCCTTCACCTCTGACAAGACATCTTGTGAATGTGAGGAATGCCAGGCCTCCACCGTGGTTCGGATTCCACGTTAAACTGTAGGTCCTCAATTTCATCTCACAACCACCCTACCATTACACATTAGCGTAAGTGCATACAACCTGAACGGGTAGTAAGACGCGCTGCTAATAATAATAATAATAATAATATCACCACTTTAACTCTATATCATTGACATCTATTCTGTCATTAGTATAACTCTATATCACTCAGCACTGACAGAACTAATGTGTTGGGAGGTAGTTCACAATATTACTACTACAAGTTTTTTGCAGTGAAACTGCCAAATAAACATTTGAGGGAGTTGGTATCACAGGAAGAAAGTATTACGACTTTCCTTTATGTTTGAATCCCCCGCAGAGTCGTGATTGGTCGTTTCCCGGGCTCTTGGACCAGAACACCAGTGATGTCATAATCAATCATAAATATGGCGACTCAGTGTCTGACTTTTTGTGGAACATAACTATTGCTCCAGAAATGATGACGACATCGCACATTTCTTGTTGGATGTCAAAATGTTAGGGATATCCCACTGGGACTTGAAGTATCAGCACAACATTTCTTTTACCCCGCTATCCATTGAAACAGTTCTCACTTAGTCTATGAGCCACCAAATATAGCTATGAGTTTTATTGATTTAATATTTGTCAATTGAATTTGACTAGAAGTGTGTATTTTATCCCTCTTGATTTGGGGGAAGGAGAATACCCTTTAGGTGATATAGTGATATAGTGATATGTTCAAATGGTAAGTTATTTATCTTACTCAGAAGCTCTATAGGCCTACTTATCTCTAGAGAGAGTGGTGTGGAAACAATCGGACCATCTCTGCTGGACAATGTGTTGTTGCTCCGGTGGAGCTCACCTCAGCCACATTATCATTAAAATGTATTATTATTATTATTATTATTGTGTTAGCTCTTAATTAGCTAGTTAATATTTACTTTCTCAATTAAAGTATTAATAAGTTACTAATCGTCCTGTATAACAAAAGTAAATTACAACGGGGTTGGCTGGCACAATTGCTATGTGGTAGGTTGGCTTACGTGACAACCAGTTCCAGTTTAATTAGAACTGAGTGTTCATGTTTAATATCAGCTTGGGTTTTACACTCTCCCTCCACTGAAATGAGGGTACACTTATTTTGTATTCAAACTTCCTCAGGAAAATTAAGTCCAAAAATAACAAACAATCTAAATTTTAGAATCAAAGAAGTCAACTTTAAGCAATCAGAGCCATACTAATTATTATAATGATGTGTTTGTTTTTAGTAAACCTAATATGAATCTTAATTTTCATTTACATAACATGGGTGAAACAACTCCGTTGAAGTAGGGACACTACACACATGAAACTCCCGCCCCCATTTCACTGGACAGTAAATGGAGGGCGAACTTAAATAAACGCTAGGTTGATCGGGCACGTTAGAATTATAAAACTGTAGAGTTCATATATCAACATAGTTTTAAAACAACAGATAAGATAATAGACAAATAATAAGATAGTGAAGTGGACCCAAAAGGTCAACACCAAGAAACACAACAAAAATATTAACTTTCTATAAGCGACTGAATTAAAAAAAAAACATATTGTAATAAAGGCAGTCAGATTATTATACAAAAAATGATAATAATAATCAGATTACCAGCATAAATTATATCAAAGTAATTCTCCTATACGAAATATTCGATAGTTTCAAATTAGAAAGGTACAGCCTTCTCTACTCCTATACTCTCTGATAGAACAACACATGTAATATTTCATAAACTCATATTTAACAATAATGCACAACTTCTAAGACCAATTTTACCTTAATAAATTTCTACAATAAAATTCCGTCTCAACAGCGGCAACTCAAGATGCACCATAAGACATCACTAGGACGACAACAAATAAATATTACTAATGGACTTTACTAAATATTTCACACCGAATGACTTTAATTTAATCATATACTAAGATCCCTGATAGGGCATAAAGCAGAATTACGGCATTTTCCAGTTGGGAAATAATGTGAATATCAAAGCTAGTTCATAGCATATTCTATGCATACTCACCTTTATGATTAGTTTCTTCAGTTGAAACTACCTAAAGTTTAATTTCCTAATACACACAGGATGTTTTCCTGATGGAACATTATTCAACAAAATATTATATATATGAAACATTCAAATTTCAATACGTTTATAAAGAGAATATGACAAAAGTTTGTTTTTTCACAAGAAATATTTTAAGGCTCACTAACGTTAACAAAATGACTTTAACAAAAAACAAGTCTATTTTCGTTATGGGCAAATATTAATAAGATTATATACAATTAAAATAGTAACAATGTATGTAGCTTAATTTTTTCGTCCAGCGTAGTGTTTTAAACCAAGTTGTCGACGAGAGTAATAAATAACTTTACTCCACGGTCTTTATATACTAGTGTCCAAATCCTAGGAGAGATTGACAAGAAAAGAGGTGGGAGATTTACGTGGAATCAGGAAATGGAGTCTCTGTCTCCGTCTAACACACCGACAGTAGAAAATTCTCGGCTTCAGTAAGTTCTTTTTTCCCTATGGAAACCTTTCTGAATACTTCCTATCTGGATGTGACGTCACTAAGGCATGTAGGATTATGTGGCTTAGTTATCGACGCCACGCCTAATTTCGTCTGCACTGACCACGTGTGGAAGAAGTGAAAATGTGGTTTGGGGTGGAGCTCGTGGGAACCGGGGTAAGTCTATTCATTTATAGTTTTTAGAAATCATATATGTTAGGAAATGTATAAGAAATTGGAAATATATGATTTTGAAATGTTTATGAATATTTTATTTAGATGAAAATGATTTTAGAACTCATATAGCTTAGCAAATGCTACAAATAAATTTATAAAATTTGCTTTTATAAAATATTGGTTTGAGCCAAGATTTTGATTAAATCATTATATAGCCAGTAAATAAAGGTAAAACATGATTAATTTTATATGATCCATATTAAGAACCTAGAATTACAAAAAAAAATATATGTGAAAACTGTAGCTTACCATCCCCAGTCTCCACACACATAAACTGGTATTATGTGTTGACAGGAGGTATCTCGGCCAGGTATATGTTGGGTGAGTACCCTGGTATTAAGTGTTGACAGGTTGTATCTCAGGTTGATAGCAGGTAGGTTAGTATATTGGTATGGGACAAGAGCAAAGTGGCAAACAAGGGGTCTTAGAGATCCTCAGAATTATCCTGTAGGACATCAAGGGCAGTGAATATATGATGGGGGAATCACCATACTGCTGGATGGAGACTTCCGGCAGACCCTTCCAGTTTTTCCAAGGGAAACCTGAGATGACGAGGTGAAGGCGTCCGTCTAGTTGTCTTACACGTGGCCCCATATAATAAGACTTTCTCTCAGGAAGAACATGTTTGTCCTCTTGAAATGAGATGTCAACTATACCAAATTATCTGATTTCCTACTCATAATAGGATAAGAGTTTCCAAATTTTCAGAGTTAGAGGAGATGATCATCATTCATGCAGGCCTAGGTATGTGGCCTTGACTGTGACCAACCTGACATGCCGAATCAACCACGACATCACAAATTTCAAAGAAAAATATTTCTACTGGCTGCTTAATTTAGCTATCCTTACCCCCAAGAACGACAAAGTAGCAAATATTAATGAGGGTATGCTAAATTCTTCGAGAGTAAAGAGATTGTATTTAATTCTTTTGACTGAACCCACCTGACTTCTCCTCACAGTAGGGGCTCCAGTGATGCTGGTATGGAACCTGAACCTTCCCAAACTCTGCAATGACACCAGACTGCTAGTAAAAACCCTCCGTAAGAATGTCATTGAGGCAACTATGTTCACCGGCTATACCCATGGGGAGTCCTTATTTATTACATGCACCCCACTAATTCCATCTGACTACTCCTTTGAATTTAATAGAAAGCAGTTTCTCCTGAAAGTGTGCTTTGCAATGGCCATTTACAGGGGCAATTATTAAAAGTATTTGGGATTGATTTGAGGGTGGACTGCTTCTCTAATGGCCAGTTCTATGTCACCAGCTCCAGAGTTAGCCCACCGAGCAGCTTGGTGAGTTTAGCATCCTAGGGGATTGTAGCATGACATTTATTTATAATATGACATCTACAATCCAAATTTCATAAAAAAACTATCAAAATTACACAAAGACAATTAAAACAAGATAACAAATACTAATCAATTCTAATAAGATGTGGCAGGTGGTGTCTTACTCTGAATTAATGTTGCCGGAAAACGCCCAAGCGTCAAGGGACATTGTCCCAGCGGACCATTTCGGTATCGCGAGCATTTTCACGTTTTGATCGAAGGACACACGTCGAAGAAAATAAAAAAATAATTGTCTCTGCTCGACACTCATAGTGACAGCACTGGTGAGGAAGTGGATTTATTTCGCAACTCTTCCCCCTCCCCATTTTCCCCATAAATCTCCTTTTGTGCCCCCGGCCAGTTCTGTCGCTATATAACAGATTCCCCGTGAATCACATTTTTGTATTCTATTGTATTTATTCACTGGAGGAGGAATTACTCCATACAACTTCAGCACCGAAGACTACTGGAGGCCACGATGTGTCAGGCGTTGGTCTCACCACCACATCACTGATGAAGTCTCTTTTGAGAATATTGAGTATCATGTCAGAATATCTGACGTTGCTATCTATGTCCCTAAGATATAGTTTCATGTATTAGAATGTTTTGCTTTATTTTCGATATAAATTAGACATTGAGTATTATTTCATAATTTCTGATATTGCTATATATTTCCCTTAGACAAAATTTCGTGTATTAGAATGTCTTGCATTACTTTCTATGTCCACTAGATATAGTGTATTTTGTTAGAGTGTCTGAGTCATTTTCTGTATCCATCAGACATGGTTTCTTTAGTCAAGATGTCTAACATTATTTTCTATGTCCACCAGACATAGTTTATTTCGTCAGATTGTCTGACGATTATTTCCCTATGCCCATAAGCATAGTTTAAATACGAGAGCTCTATGTATGAATACGTATAGGCCCAGGTGATTGAGTATACTGAGTCCGTGAATTTGATTTACTATGTCCTTAAGACATTGTTTTATTTTTATGACACCCAAAACGGTATGATTTCGTTTATAATATCTTTATAGCAACAATCGGGGGTAAGGGGGGTATATTAACTTCCATAATCGGTCACGACGTTTCTGTCCTTGTCAATTGTAATGATGTTGGCAAACTCCCGGTACACGATACAGTTGACGGTTTCGGTGAGAGCCCTGGTGAAGCTCACTTCAATGCTCAGAGACCCGTGCTTCATCAAATTCCAATGCGATGTCATGTGGGCTGACAGATTAGGTGTGAGATCGAAAGCCATGAGATGATATCTCTTGGGAAGGCTTCTCGTGTGATGTCACTACCTTCGTTCATGAAATGGATACCCGTTCCAGAAAACAATGTGTGGTAGTACATGACATAGTGTCCGTTTGAAAAATCGGGCTGTAATGGTTTTGATGGTACTTGTTCCCTGTCTACGTACAGCGAGAAATGGTTCATGCCGTAGGTTTTAAAGTTGAACGGGTTCTTGGTGGCGTCTCCGTTGAACGCGGCGTTTGATACAAAATCCATGATGCACCGTTTGGGTAACGGTCAGGCGAATACGTTGTCCAGTGATTTCCCTTGCACGCCCGTAGGAATAGTGAGTGTTTTTACTTCCACACGGGTGATGGGATACTTTGCCGGGCTGATGTTTAATGCTTTGGCATGTGCCAACAGTATAGAAGGTGCTACTTTGACACGTCTCACTAGAAGGCCTGCTACAACGATGTGAACCTTAAAGTGAGGGAGTTCTGGGACCGCCATAAGACTAAACCCGTCACGGAACGGACCAACTTGATTCTGAGTTCGGTGCCTTTCAAAAGGTATTTGTCTTGGTTTAAAACGTCACCGTGAAGATGCCCCAAAAGATCCACCGTCTTACTTTTTGTGGTGTGACTGTGACGGGCTTCAAATCCCTTGTTGCCGGCGTTAGCCTCCTCAAAGGTTCCGGGGGTGTCTGCAAACCACAGACCGCAAGTCAAATACGTTCTTTTGGTTTCACTGTTGTAATTGAGCAGCGTCTCAATGTACGCTCTATAGGCATACGTGTTGCTGGGCGGTGAGACTAGTTTTTGGTTTAAAAACACATTCACCTGTGTGAATAGTGAATGCAACCAGTTGTTGACGGGTGCGATCTGATCCACCTCAGTGAAAGAGCCACCGTCGGGTTTCATGATGGCCGCCCTGATAGACCATAGTCTGGGAAAGATCGATATAGAATCCGCCTTGTCCAGTAACGGTAAATTCTATGGGTGAATCATCGGTGAGGGAAGATACAGGTTTGTACTGGAGCCATTGCCACTTTCAAGACTGGTATGAGTGGGTGGCACGGAAAAGAGATCGAGTTCACTGCTGGCACACTCGCATGGCTGGGGGTGTAGAAACGACATTTTAACTGAAAATATCTACAGCTTCATTCTTGACCTTTTTACGTTGGGCGACGACAGAAGACTTATGTATTTGCTTCTTACGACGCACTTTATAGTGTGAGCCGGTCATCAGCGTGTTGATCTTCTGTTCAGCCTTGCGTTTCAGTTTTGTTCCAGCTTCACCAACACGTTGCCGTAGGGCCTTTTGAAAGGACACCGTTAATTGACAACGTCGGAGAGCACGTCAATACCCGTATGAAGCTCGTGTTTTCCAATGACTTTAGCGCCGCTTCTCAGCAACGGTACGACGCTTTTGAAAGTGCCGCTGAAAAAACTTCCTATCCCATGCTCTCTTTGTTAGGGAACACCGTGATAGATTGAAGATATTCATGTTCCAGCCTGGTTGACGTAGTATCTTTGGTAGGGACAGTTCATGTTGAGCAGCGTCGAAAATGAAGTTTCACGCAAACTTTTCCAAACTCGAATGGTACAGGTTAACGTGTCGGTTCTTATATTGATTTCCAAGCTTTCAATTTCCCTTCCAAGCACAGGCTTGTAGTGCAACGGATCATAGCTAACTGTCTTATATATGCCGTAGAGATAGTTTACGTTGTTGATACCAACGATACGTAACAGCGATGCCACAATGTCACCCACGGACTGCGGTTCGACGATATCCGTGTAGATGTACATTTGCGAGGGCAAGCCTAGTAGAATGTTGGCGGCGTACGGTGACTTTGGTACTTTGATCAGATTAGTCTGAGGATCGAAACCGAGCTGTAGACTTAGTTGGTTTGATAGAGTCAGCAGCTGTATATCTGAGGAAAGGATAACATCCACTTTTTTGTTGGGGTTTGTGTACTTTAATACAACTCCGGAATCCTCTTTAAACGCCTCTACGTCGTTTAGAGCTTTGATCAATTCATGGATAGTGCTGTAATTTCCAGCAGGGACATGATTCTTGAATATTTGTTCCACACTATTAGCGTCCACCCTGTTGTACAATACAGTATTTTGACCCTAGGGTATGGTGGTGAAAGAACACGGATATTGAAATTCAGCCAGAGTGACTTCCCACCACCCGTCGAGTGTAAGACAGTAAGAAAGTTGCGTGGTGAAATTCGTGATGATATTTTTAGGGAAATATCCCATAGAGCTGTCACTCGGCAAAGTTATGTATAACTGGTCCTTAATGGCAGGGCGCTGGCGTAACTGGCAGGAATCCAAGAATTAAACTTGGCGGGGTAACCTTTCCATTGCACGTACACTTTCTTTCTGGCGCCTTTATCCTTGACACGTAGTATTTTATCGACTTTAAAAGTTTCGGGAAGACGTACGTGTTGCAATTCAGGTTCGTAAAACGTCCACTCCACCTCTTCGCCATCAAGATCGGCGAGTCTGTAGACGACACGCTGTCGCAACACGACACTGCTGACTTTGAAAATATCTTCGCTCCAATTGCTTTCATAGCCCTTTTCAAACAGTATTTTGGATTTGCTAATACGCACCGTGTCAACGACTTTTACTTTCGGCTTACTATTCGAGTTTGGACGCCTTTTGCTGTACAGATTATTTCTGACTTGAAGCACATTAGTTTCTGAAACGTCAACGGGCGCCATCTTGATACTGTAATGTTTTGCGCCTTCTTAAGCGTCGACTAGATCTTGGAGGACGTCCACATACCGATACGTGTTATTTTTGGTAAAGTAGCGCCACATGCGTCCTTTCAGAGTTCTATTGAACCGTTCCACGATGCTTGCCTTCACGTCTAGATTATGAGGGGTGTAGTAATGCACGCCTTCTTGCTTGAGAAATTTCCGGAATAGACGTGCCGTGAACTCTGTCCCCTTGTCCGTCTGTATACTAAGATGTTTACGGCTGCTTTGTTTGAAAATGTCCCGAGAGGCGTCACTCACGACGCTCCCCGTCTTGTATGGAAGCGTCCTCGCCCATGCCATCTTGCTAAACACATCTATGACGGTGAACAAGTACACTGCACCGTCGTAGTATTTTCTGAGATTTCACATATCGTAGAGATCGGCTTGCCAGAGGTCGTCAATATTTGACACAACGTACTTGTTGCGTGGAAACCTTTTTAGCACCGGTTTGTGTAGGGTATAAGCATCCTGCGCACGATGCCATTCTCATACTTTTTCGGGATCTTCCTTGGACGCCTTTATGAGCGACGCCACCCCTGCAAACCCTGCAGGATGAGAAGGGTCGTAGTAGATCTCGGCTAAATGGTCCATTAAGCTCTGAACGGCAACCCCCTGTTTTCGTCCACCCTCTTCAGTTTCTTCTTCTTCTGCGATGGTGTAAGTGGTTGAGGTACGGGTGTCGGATCTCTAATGGGCGCCAAACGTTTCGGATTTACAATAAATTCTTTAGGAACGTTTATTTTTTGCATCGCCGTGAAAAACTCTCTCCACCCCGATGGTTCACTGTGTCTTCTTGGTCTGACCAGATCAATGACTAAATCCACAATATTGGATCCACGGAGAGGCGTATCTTGAATACTCACTTCTCCGTTTGAGTCCCAAGAGATGCCGCCTCGGGAAATAATATGTTCTAGTAAAAGTTCAGCTTTTTTACGTGCCTGTGCTGGTACAGTAATAAGTACTGCAGGGATGGGAAGTAGACACTTCAGGGGTGGTGGTGGTGGTGGTGTTTTCAGATGGCGGAGGGTGTTGACTAAAGTGTAGATAGCGCTGTAGCACTTGTTGTTATAAAGTCCATTTAGACTTGTCAAGTTTTGAAGTGAGGATTTTTTCCATTTCCTTGTCCAACTCGGAGACCACTAGATTTGTTGCCGATGCAACTTGTTGGTGGTGTCGCTCGTGACGGTGTAATGTTTCAGGGGACACTAATATAATCTTTTTCGTATATTCCATTATTTACTTGTTGAATAAGGAACCGAGGACACCGCTGATTAAAGGGGCTAAAAGTAAGGGAAAGAACGTTCCTCCTTTCTGAACGAGTAGTCGTCTCTTCTTCTTCCAGCACTCTCCTCGTTTGACCAGCTTGCGCAACACCTGCTTGTGAGCACGTAACTTTGTCTACTGCGCATTTTTCAACGGCACCCTCCCTTTTAAAGTGTTGTAGGCACACTCGCAAACAGAGTCAACCAATTTCTTGTCGGCCGTTTTCAGCAAGGCGATACGTTGCTGCGGATTCATGCGATACATCGCACGTAAAAGAGGGGCCTGCGTCAACACTTTGGGACTCATTATTATGAAATGATCTATAATAGGGAAGTGTCGGTGTTTTTATAGCTTTTGCTTGGTAGGTACACCTAGCAGCCGACAATTGTGCGGGTTCTATATCTGAAACATTCTGGTGTACCTTGTTTGAAATCTAACAATATATAGCCGTAGGGCGTTCTTGTAACATCGTGTAAGCCTCTTGTAAGACACGGGTATTTTAAGGACAGACTTGATGTGCAAAGTGTTGAATCTGCGGTTAATCCCGGGGATTTTTAAAAATCACGATATAATGTGCGTTTAAGGAAATGTCTCTTTGGCCCTTGCCTTGATGGAATATATTTTGTGTAAGGTACATGACGCTAATATTTTGATGGTGATATCCTTTGGTGAAAAGATCGACGACCACCTCGTTGGCTTCACGCATCAGGTCGTCAAGGATAATCAGCTGTGGAGAGTCATTACAGTTGTCATCCATTTCGGGCAAACCCTTACAGAATATGACGCTGGTACCTGTCCCGTCTTGTTCGAATCCCGGTTGCCATAAAGTATAATACCATGTGATTTTATTAAATTTAACGTCACACATTGTGTCCAAGTGACGGATAAAGTCTGCTACAAAATGTGACTTTCCACATCCGGAAGGGCCGTTTATGATGGCCGAAAATAGATGTTTCAACTTGTCCATAATGTTTGAGACTGAGCTTATAAGCTATATGAGCTTGTATTTATAGGATAGGAGGGAGGTGTGGGTGTAGACATTAAAACACACACAACAGTTTTTACAATATTTATTTAAATCGTGAAAAAGTATACACACAGTTTAAAGTACACTGTGAATATATACTATATATATATTTTTTAGCATAAACATAACTTTTTTTTACACACAGTAAAAAGTATACTGTTAATATTCACAATATTTATTTACACCCAGTGAAAATTATACTGTGAATATTTACAATATAGGGGGGATAGTGGTCTCGGTACTAAATATGCTATATACATAAAGACGGTTTCAATTTAAAAGAAAATAAATAAATATACAAACAGTTTATTATATATATATATTTGAATAGATTTAAAATAATATATATATATATACAAACAGTTTATTATATTTGAATAGATATAAATATATATACAAATAGTTTATTATATTTGACTAGATTTAAAAAAAATATATATATATATATATATGTATACAATCAGTTGACTAGAATTAAAATATATACAAACAACTAATTGACTAGAAAAAAATCAGGTAGGTGGAGGATAGTACTGGCAAATAAAATATAAAAAAGTAACCCGGGTGCATAAAAAACTCAAAAAATATGCTTGTTTTTATGCAGAAAAAAATATGGAAAAAAATCTTTTAAAAATGGCATGTCCATGGAACTGTCTAGAGTGGACTAAAAAAATATGATTATTCAGCCCGTCTAAATAATCACCTTTTAGTCGTGGCGAGTGCGTTTACAAAGATTCTGATACCCAAACGGCAACGTATTAAAATATTATGAATCTCTTAAGTAGACTTTCCTCGCAACATCTGTAAGCTAATCTAAAAGTCAAACAATTCTTATAGCTATAAGTTTTCTGTTGTAATGTTTAACGCTCCCAGGATATACATTTAGTTGATAGTGTATCTGTCCACTGAGTCAAGGGTGTCCCTTAGTAAATCTAGTTTATTAAACCTTAATTCCTTTCTGTAGATATGTAGACTCTAAATAGACAATATAAGTTTTAATATTCAGGATAAGCTAATCAAATAAAGCACAAGTTTTTAATATAAATTGAGAGAGAGAGAGAAGTCTTTTCTGTGCACCGTACCATTTAAATAACTTATAGCTTACTTATTCATTAACGGGTGAGAAAGTTTCTTCGTGTCAATCTATAGCAGACAGCTATTATAAATACAAACACTAAGAAAGTTTGGATTTTAGGCACCCATAATAGTTATTGGTTTTTATTCAGCAAACCCGAAACTCATGATAGAGAAAAAATAAGTATCGTTCATGTAGTAGTGTAATCCAGGCTCTAGAACTAGAGGATTCAATACAATAAAATAAATTAACCTTACAACCTTTAGACTAATAGGAGTGCGCAGTGTAACTAACATTATGTTTTAAGGTCGAAGATTAGCAGGGCATACAACCCATCTCCAACGCATGCCACTCACTCCTAGATGCGTGAAAAAACACTGTCCAACTTCAAAGATCAAATTATATTTCATATGAAGAAATGGGAGACTAAGTTAAAAGGACTTGGAAATTACACATATCTAAAACCTAGGGATAAATGGCGTAACTAGAATAGTAAACAGTCTTAAAGAAAACTTAGATTTTAATTCAGCCAAAATCTTATTCGAGAACAATGCCCTTCTTTTAACGAATCTTAGAAAGTTTCGTATAGATACAATATCAGCAAAAGCTAAAGTGCAACAATAACCTTTATGTTCTTCACAAAAAATATTTATGAACATACTTTAATTAAATTTAAATGCATGGCCTTATTAAAATGGCGTATGACAACATCTAACATATTTCAGTGCTAGTTGTAAAAAAGTAATACAAAATCTTAGCCAACAACTTTAAAGTTCCGTGGTTACACACCAAACGACTAGTCTAATCGTCTAGCCTAAAGATTATTGACCAACTCTGTCAACATTTGATTGACATTGAAACATAACTCATAAGTTAGATAAATAACGTTAACTAGATATGAGTAGCTATCAACGTAATGCATAATTGTATTAACCATTTAAAACGATTATGCCCTATAAATATTACTCCATTTTGCATTGCAACACACTTTCAAAATTAACTAAATATATTTATTTTGAAACGCAAAAGTCAACTAACAATTAGAAAAATTCAGACCTAACTTTTAGAAAAAACTTCCCCACATTACTTTCTTTTAACAAAAGTCATATTTCACTACAATCTTTTGTAAAATAAGAAAAGTTACTCTATATTTCGTGAAAGAACGATGATTCGTATAAGATATCAACAACATATTTAAACCTAAAAATGACCAAAATGGAATTTAGAAAAATTACAATATTTATTAATTTACGCCAAAAAAGAATTTCTCCTTACATAGTATAGGTATGTCCTCGAAGCCTACGCTTCGTTCTAGTGTCCGAGCCAAATCCAAGAGTGGTCTCTTTCTTGACGGACGGTCTTTTATATGGTGCACAAATTATCGAACACTCGAGACGGGATTACACAAGGGTGGGAATCACTGAGTTCAAACAAATTGGGAGAGGGGATGTGCGCGGTACTAGAAGCGTCGACAGTCTTCTGGCAGTTTCTATCTTCTTCTACACGTCCATGTTGTTATTGAGACGGGTGGCGGTGTCTAGTGGCACGATGCGGCACTAGCCTCGGAGCTCTCAGATGTTTGGGTATTGTTAGTGCGTGCTGACGTGTGTTCTTCCCGCTGCCTAGTCTCGTCGGTCAAATTGGGTAAGTGATGTTTTGATTGACTAGCCCACTTTTGGTTAACTTGTAGCAATAATTGCCACAGTAGTGCCACACACGCACACACACACACACACACACACATGCAAATTCATTTTTAATTATTATGATAGCCCAACTTATATTCACATGTATGCATTTCTTAAGCACTTTCATTCTGTGTCATCTAACGAATAAAATTAGTAATTATGACTTTTTTCAATGTCTTGTGCTAGCACAGACATAGCCATATTTAATTAATGGTATTATCACTACTCATACAATAATTTAAATACGCTAATGAGGTAGGAATAGTGAGGTATTTATGGGGGAGGGATAAGTGTACCAGCCTTTGTATGGAGGGAGAGTTGGAAATAATCTTAGTTTAATAGGGCAGTGTTCGAGCTCTATCCTTCTCAACCAACCATACAAGACGAGCTCCGCTTAGTTACTTGTACTTGAATAGAACTATGAGGATCTTGAATTTATTTTAAATATCATAAGGAGCAATCACGACAAATACATTTTATTAAATAATGTATAACTTTTACATATGTTCCTAAGTTAAATACCTAGGGGAAAATCATGGCGGCTATATATTTTGATAACATAAATAATAACTTTTACATAAGTTTATAAGTAAAATATCAGGAAAAAATCACTGTGTTTATATAACTTTTACATAACTTCAAGTTGTAACGCTTTAAATATCTATAGATAGTGTGTTAATTAAATCCCTTCTTACAAATAAAATACTTAACCGATTTTTATATTCCCATCATACATTAAATTATATTTATAACATGTTATAACTGTCTCAAATTAGTGTTTTGTAATGCCTCAAGGACTATAAATTTTTTTATTTAATAAATTCACTAAACATAATAATAAAAAGAGCTTCTATATTTCCTGCAAACCATTGAAGTAATTAAATATTGAGTTACTATCACACATAAGAATATCTTATCAATACAGCAAGTTGTTAACACTTTCCATGTATACTATTATATATGTTTTGATTTATACAAAGCTATTATTTATGATTACTCCCTCATTGGCACCTGGATACGAGAGTCGAACCAGGGACTTGTGACGCAACAATATATGGCTTGTATTTATAAAAGTAATTATCGTCTACCCCTCTAGACGGAGCAGAGGAGAAATACATCAAGCCTCGGCGAGAAAGTTAGGGCGATTGGAAAATAACGGTAAATAGTTCTGGCTCAGGAGTCACACACACTTTCTTTTATTATTATAGATTCCTGCTCTATTAATATAAATACGTGGATATCCATGCAGGGAGAGAGAGAGAGAAAACATGATCGAAACTCGCCGAGCTACAGTCCCATTTTTATAGTAACAACTAGAAAAGCCCCCTAGATCTAATTTCACGTATTCATACGTCAAGACAAGTGCCCAGTAATAAGTACTGTGTTTACTTCGTAGACTTTAGATTGAGACCCAGAGAGAACGTAAATGGGCTGAATTGTTTCAACTTATCCATAATATTTGAGACAGAGCTTCTATGTCAAATAAACTTGTATTCATAGGATAGGAGAGGAGAGGTGTTTGGTTGTAGACGTTAAAACACAAACATAGCAGTTTTTATATGTATTTATACAATTAAATGTTTTCACAAATATAGCTCAAACCATGAAAATGATATATAAACATTGTTTTAAATATTATTCATGTAATTATTTCTAATATATTACCGTTTTTTAATGTACCTGTTTGAGGAACTCCGGTCGAGTAAAAATAATAACGTAATTTATAAGTCTAATTGTGGTGTTTTTTAATGAAACAAACAAATTATTTGTTATTTAATTTAAATAAAATATACCCAAATGTGAAAAAAATCAATTATTCTATAATAATATTTCTGATTGAAATAGAGGACTACTTATTAATGACTATGTTTTATTCTTAATAAACAAACAAAACATTTGGTTGATCACAATAACCAATCTGTAAATATAAACGTTAAACAGAATTTCTCTAATATATATTTAACAAAATTTAAATTTTCAAAAATAAATTATTTATGAATGTGTAAATAAAGGTTATACTTATTTGTCATGAAAAAAACCCTTCCCCCATAGATTTTTCTGTTAATTTAAAAAAATCAAACTTTCTATACATGTTTGCAAGTAAACTACGCTTAAATTATTTTATTTTAGATAAATAAATAAACTGTATTATTGATAAAAGAGTTCCAGCGATACCAAGAAAATCATTTGGGATCAAATAGTTAGGCCCATAGTCCCCCGTCTTATAGACAGGTACACTATCCGATACAACCTGTCAGGGTATAGTCCCTGTCTTATAGTCAGGTACACTATCCGTACAACCTGTCAGGTTATAGTCCCTGTCTTATAGACAGGTACACTATTCGTACAACCTGTCAGGGTATAGTCCCTGTCTTATAGACAGGTACACTATCCGTACAACCTGTCAGGGTATAGTCCCTGTCTTATAGTCAGGTACACTATCCGTACAACCTGTCAGGGTATAGTCCCTGTCTTATAGACAGGTACACTATCCGTACAACCTGTCAGGTATAGTCCCTGTCTTATAGTCAGGTACACTATCCGTACAACCTGTCAGGGTATAGTCCCTGTCTTATAGTCAGGTACACTATCCGTACAACCTGTCAGGGTATAGTCCCTGTCTTATAGACAGGTACACTATCCGTACAACCTGTCAGAGTATAGTCCTGATTATAGTCAGTACACTACGTACACTGTCAGGGTATAGTCCCTGTTTAGCGGTACACTATCCGTACAACCTGTCAGGGTATAGTCCCTGTCTTATAGACAGGTACACTATCCGTACAACCTGTCAGGGTATAGTCCCTGTCTTATAGTCAGGTACACTATCCGTACAACCTGTCAGGGTATAGTCCCTGTCTTATAGTCAGGTACACTATCCGTACAACCTGTCAGGGTATAGTCCCTGTCTTATAGTCAGGTACACTATCCGTACAACCTGTCAGGGTATAGTCCCTGTCTTATAGTCAGGACCACCTACCTACCTACCGACGTGAACAGATGTGCTGGCTCAACGCAGCGCTACGTGCAACCACGGGTACACTTTGTTTAGCAAATACCCTCGCGACATTAGTGGTGCTCGTACAGACTTTCTAGGACTCTCGGCTATGTAAGCTAGCGATGTTTTCCACTCTCCCTCTACAAAAATGCGTGCTCACTTCCCGACTAACAATTAATGTGTTTATTTTAAGATGACAAAGAAAAAAAGAGTAAAAATTAAAAACATATATAATATTTATTTAAACGAGTAAAATATCAAGTTAGAAAGGGACCAGGGACTGATACTTGTTACATTAATACAATAATATACTATACGATAGTTTGAACATTAAATCACTTCGGTTTCCTCCCTCATCGTCCACGGTTTGTACCTCGGACGGGTAGTAAGACAAAATTCTAAATACCTATAAGCTTAATTTCGCGGCTATTACCGGGGAAAGTAGGGGTGGGGTATTGAATACAGGTGGGCCATGTCGCTCTACCTTCACACAAATGCAGGTACATTTTATACCTTTCTCGGCCCAGATATTACTTAAGAATTTATGCAGTTATGTATTATTTCGTCAAAATATAGTTGCGAACATTAAATTCAAGTTACTCAATTCAATATTACCTATGAATTAATGTAAGAGTTATATATTATTCTAACAAAATATAGTAGCGAACATTAAATTATTTTTTCTGTTATAAGTGGCTTAAGGAATAAAACTGTTGTTTTCCTTTTATACGTGGGTAGCAATCTACTGGCTTCCACCTTACTCCTCCCTGTTCAAATTTTGGTCGGATGAACTAGGGTGATTTTCTACACTCCCTACGCGCAAATGCCGAAAACAAGATATTACAAGCACCAACAACAAGAACCAACAAGTTTGGAACTTGGGAAAGGGGGTCAAGAGGGGGGAGTGGGGAGGCAGGAGCTCAAATCTCGCTCGGGGGGAACTATGTGTGTTTTCCACTCTCCCTCCGCACCTGGAGCTCGAGGTTCGACACACGTTAAAGAGGACCTTCAACTTCATTATCAGAGCGTTCCATCCCAGAGGTCATTTTTTTTGTTTTATTTATTTTAGACCCCCACGTCTTCCTTCTGTCTGTTTCAAACTCGCACATGACATGTATAGTTCGTTTCTAGGGTGGGTAGACCGAAGGTGTTTTCCGCACACTTGGGATAACCCGCAGGTTTTGCCAAAAAGGGTAGGTGTCACTCATATAGTTATGGCAGGAAGATTTAGGACGTGCTACTAAAAATGTGTCTAATTCTGGGGCTTACATGCAGGGGTTCGAGGTTTGAATCTTGATACATCTCGGAGAGGAATTGCTAGCTTTGGCTTCCTTTTTCTCTGGCTGCTTTGTATCAATGCCATATAACTGTACATTCCAAAACCTCGCAACGACAAGTCAACGGGGGGTGAACGACTCGGTAAGGGGGGTCATCAGCCCGTGTCGTCCATCCCGTGACTTGAAGTTGATGACTTTTACAGGGGGTAGGGTGGGGGTGGTGGGTCATTACCACTCAGGGATTTCCCGCGCTCAGATGTTGAAATTTGATTTTTTCGAGTCCATGAATAGAAAAGAAAGTAATCAGCCATTTCCAAGCGATGTAAGGAGGGCGCGGGTTGGGGTGTGCGTACTAGTGATGCGCAGTGGTCACTACTCTGTAAGGGGACGAGCAGCGAAGCTCAAACAGTCATCAGGCGAGGTTCGTGCTGCTTGTTCCGGGACAGAGCCTTGTGATGGAGGAACCAATGTTCATTCTACCCCCCGACAGTCATAGCGCAGGTTCGTGCTGCTTGTTCCCGGACAGAGCCTTGTGACGGAGGAACCAATATTCATTCTACCCCCGACGGTCATAGCGCGAGGTTCGTGCTGCTTGTTCCGAGACAGAGCCTTGTGACGGAGGAACCAATATTCATTCTACCCCCCGACAGTCATAGCGCGAGGTTCGTGCTGCTTGTTCCGGGACAGAGCCTTGTGACGGAGGAACCAATGTTAATTCTACGCCCCGACAGTCAGAGCGCGAGGTTCGTGCTGCTTGTTCCGGGACAGAGCTTGTGACGGAGGAATCCATGTTCATTCTACCCCCCGACAGCCATAGCGCGAGGTTCGTGCTGCTTGTTCCGGACAGAGCCTTGTGACGGAGGAACCCATGTTCATTCTACCCCCCGACAGTCATAGCGCGAGGTTCGTGTTGCTTGTTCCGGGACAGAGCCTTGTGATGGAGGAACCAATGTTCATTCTACCCCCGACAGTCATAGCGCGAGGTTAATGCTGCTTGTTCTGGGACAGAGCCTTGTGACGGAGGAACCAATGTTCATTTTATTCCCCGACAGTCATAGCGCGAGTTTATGCTGCTTGTTCTGGAACAGAGTCTTGTGACGGAGGAACCAATGTTCATTCTACCCCCGACAGTCATAGCGCGAGGTTCATGCTGCTTGTTCCGGGACAGAGCCTTGTGACGGAGGAACCAATATTCATTCTACCCCCCGACAGTCATAGCGCGAGGTTCGTGCTGCTTGTTCCGGGACAGAGCCTTGTGACGGAGGAAACAATGTTCATTCTACCCCCCGACAGTCATAGCGCGAGGTTAATGCTGCTTGTTCTGGACAGAGCCTTGTGACGGAGGAACCCATGTTCATTCTACCCCCCGACAGTCATAGCGCGAGGTTCGTGTTGCTTGTTCCGGGACAGAGTCTTGTGACGGAGGAACCAATGTTCATTCTACCCCCCGACAGTCATAGCGCGAGGTTCGTGTTGCTTGTTCTGGGACAGAGCCTTGTGACGGAGGAACCCATGTTCATTCTACCCCCCGACAGTCATAGCGCGAGGTTCGTGTTGCTTGTTCTGGGACAGAGCCTTGTGACGGAGGAACCAATGTTCATTTTATTCCCCGACAGTCATAGCGCGAGTTTAATGCTGCTTGTTCTGGAACAGAGTCTTGTGACGGAGGAATCAATGTTCATTCTACCCCCCGACAGTCATAGCGCGAGGTTCGTGTTGCTTGTTCTGGGACAGAGCCTTGTGACGGAGGAACCAATGTTCATTTTATTCCCTGACAGTCATAGCGCGAGTTTAATGCTGCTTGTTCTGGAACAGAGTCTTGTGACGGAGGAACCAATGTTCATTCTACCCCCCGACAGTCATAGCGCGAGGTTCATGCTGCTTGTTCCGGGACAGAGCCTTGTGACGGAGGAACCAATAATCATTCTACCCCCCGACAGTCATAGCGCGAGGTTCGTGCTGCTTGTTCCGGGACAGAGCCTTGTGACGGAGGAAACAATGTTCATTCTACCCCCCGACAGTCATAGCGCGAGGTTAATGCTGCTTGTTCTGGGACAGAGCCTTGTGACGGAGGAACCCATGTTCATTCTACCCCCCGACAGTCATAGCGCGAGGTTCGTGTTGCTTGTTCCGGGACAGAGTCTTGTGACGGAGGAACCAATGTTCATTCTACCCCCGACAGTCATAGCGCGAGGTTAATGCTGCTTGTTCTGGGACAGAGCCTTGTGACGGAGGAACCAATGTTCATTCTACCCCCGACAGACATGGCGTGAGGTTCGTGCTGCTCTTTCCGGACAGAGCCTTGTGACGGAGGAACCAATGTTCATTCTACCCCCCGACAGTCATAGCGCGAGGTTCGTGCTGCTTGTTCTGGGACAGAGCCTTGTGACGGAGGAACCATGTTCATTCTACCCCCCGACAGTCATAGCACGTGGTTCGTGCTGCTTGTTCCGGGACAGAGCCTTGTGACGGAGGGACCAATGTTCACTCTACCTCCGACAGACATGGCGTGAGGTTCATGCCACGGCCTCATGCTCCCCCAAAATAAACTACAACGCCCTAATCAATGAATAAAAACTCCAACGCCTCAATCCTACCAATTAATTAATTAGTTAACAATAATTAATTAGCAATAATTAGCAATGGATGATTTGAAGCTTTGTTTTACAGGATTCTTTACAATATTTTTTTTACGGGGAAGGGGGCTAGTTTCAAATAATTATAAAAATCTGAAATTTTTAAATTTTTAAGTAGAATGGTGGGGAATAGATTAGAGGTGGGGATGTAGAGAGAAAAACACTTTAAGCCTAGTTTTCACTTGGAAACATTGTTTCTCGATGTTTCTGAAATGTTTCCTATTTCTCACCAACATAGAAAAGCAGCTTGCACAGAGCTTACATATAGTGTGCAAACAGTTTGAAAACAAGGTAAACACATTGTGTGCGAACCGTTAAACAGACATGGTTTCGCGTCTAGACTTCAATGATGAAACACAAAGGAAACAGGAGAACATGTTTGCAAACAATTTCCGAAAACAAGGGCAACATTTTTGCAAGCTATGTTTCTGGTAAAATGTAAAATAAGGTAGAAAAATTTTAATTCGGCAGTAAGGTAGAACTCCAGATAACCAAATAAGTTTTTTTTAAATATACATTTATAAATAGTATTGTAAACTTTATCTACCAGGTCTAAATTACATGGCTTTCTAATACAATTGGATAGTTATCAACAATCAGCATAAGAGAATTAAAGACCATATAGATGAGTTTATTTTGTATAAACAGCAAGGAAAATATACAAGACCTAGACAATATACTGTGTCTTATTTGTTCTGTGATAGTCTGCAGTAGTAATGTACCTATGTTATTATAGAAAACCAAAGGGCTTAAATAGTCCAATAATATGATTCCAAACGGTTTAATTTTTCCAATAGTGAACTGACATTTAGATCAAACATGAAAATATACAAGGACTAAAAGATTGCAGAAAATCCCAAACAGCTTAGTCACTTTTACAAAGTGACTCATTATATTTACTTTAAACATGGCTAGAAGATGGGTCAAAATTAATTTAGTCAAATAAACTCAACTTTCATAAAGTGAAAAAAAGGTATACTTATACAATAGAAAATTAATAAATTGAGACTAAAAGAGTTTAGAAAAATATATAAAAATCAAAGTCAATTAGAAAATTGAAAAATTAATTTAGAAAAAAATTGATTCCAATAATTTAAGCCAAAAAGAAAATATTTAGAATTTAGATATATGTCATAGCATTTCACAGGCTACCGTGGGCGCTTTTCCCGAACTGTATTTGTGTTATATTCGGAAAGTGGCCAGAGTAACCAGGGACTAAAAGGAGGGGTGAGAGGTGACACGTTGACTCTAATATCTGAGATGGACTTCGAATGTTCTGTTATTCCAGGGCAATGCCTTATTTAAGGGGGTTTGAATTTAAGGGATCAAATAAAAAAGGAAAAAGAAGAAAGGTAAAAATAAAGCGTACTTGGCAGGTGGGAGGACTAATTCAGATAACTGAATAAGTCTTAAAATCAGATATTTCTAAGGGGAAGTCCTTAAAATGGGAGAGAGGAGGGGGTAAACATTCAAAACTAATATAAACAACTACTTATATGAATGGTAGAAAACTTAGATCAGGCAGGCATATGGTAATCTCCAAATAACCATTTTATTGTAAGTTTCGAGAATTAAAACAATGTCTTCCTCTTTTCATAAAACAGAATTAAACGTGCTAAGAAGTAGAAGCTAACAAAAGTATTAGATATAACGAATAAAAATGAGACCTATAATGAAAAACTCAGACATGACGTAATCCATTCACTGGCCAAACCAGAAAGAAAACACTGCAAATGTTTCTGCTGTGGCAAAGAGACCCTCCATTGTTTATCAAATACGATAGTTATATCATATTGCGAGGGACAGTCTGCCTTACTGGGTTTTCATAAAGAGAGTGAAATGAAAACACGTTCTGATAACACGTTCTGATAACAAGTTATGAGATATTGGGAATTTCTTTGGTGTTAATAGATGATATGATGAAAGAAAAATTTCTAAAAATACCTCCCCATAGCTACAAATTTTAATTCAACTAAAGAGTCGTTTGAAATTTAAAATGCGAGTGTAGATCCCTGGGGCACTCCACCCTTAATGTTATGTCTGTTAGATATGGAACCTTCCATAACATTCTGGAACTTCTTCTGAGTAAGGATACCGATCAGATGTAAGTAGTGTGTGGGACCACCTGTCACAGCCCCGAGGCTAGTTTCCGTGAGAGAGAGTGTGTATTGTGATGTCAATTAACCTACTTTCGACATCCGGTTGATTTACCGTTATTCCCCCACTCACAGTCCCCTACCCAAGGTTATTTCCCGTGAGCGATAGTGTGAATTGTTATGTCAATTAACCTACTTACAACATACGTTTGATTTTCCATTATTCCTGAACACATATACCCTCCCCGAGGTTATTTTCCATGAGCGAGAGTGTGTTTTGTGATGTAAATTAACCTACTTTCCACATCCGGTTAATTTACAGTTATTTCCCCACCAACATCCCCTTTCCCAAGACCAACCCCTCTCATCCCCTCCCCCCCGATAGAGGCCACCACAGTGGCTCATGGGCTTAGCCCATTTGATTCTGATGTGTGCCCCAGACCCATTAGATTTTAATGTGCGCCCATTAGTTTTTAATGTGTACCCCAAGGGTTTCGAGTAGGGGAGCGTGCGGTATTGGGCACTCCTCCAACGACGTATTGAGAAGCATTCTGTCTCGACGAATGTCAAAACATAAAGTGATTTCTCTCCAAATCCACTAGGGGGCTAAACATACTGACTGGGTCTGGTTCAGTACGGCTATGTGATTTATTCCCCAGGGGGCCCTTTTCATTGCTTGTCCTGGGTGATAAGGCTAATTAATTCCCCGTACCATCGTTCCTGATTTTAATGTGTGCCCGTTGGCGCAGTGTATAACGTTGTCAATTCAAAGCCTGATTACTAATGAATGAATAAACTAACGAAGAGAGCATTTACTGTCAATTTTCTGGGGCCCCAGGGCATTCATTATTCACTAATTATGTTCAAATACTGATAAACCGTGACAAGGATTTTTGTGTCACACAATGGCGTGAGCGCTAAGTGTCATTAACGATGCGATTGTTATCTACGGTAAAGGAATCTTACAGTAGGGTTTTGACCGAAAAGCACAATTAATTCAAGATTCATATGTGAATATTCTAAAATGTTCTTCCTACAAAAAACTAAAATATATTCATACGGCAAGTCCGTGATCCGATAGATATGGAGCAGAAAGTTTGTATTTTAAACTGTTCTTCCTATGTCAATGTTGAATACAAAATATAAGTTTGTATTTGTTCTTCCTACCAAACCAATTAAATATACTCATACGTCAAGTCAGGAGATACTGACCACCAGTAAAGGACTCCTGTGATTTTCAGATGATTTGTCTGCCCTTCCTAGCAGAATCATACTAAAGTTCTGTTCTTTCTACCAAACAAATTATTATATTCATACGTCCAGTCAGTGAAATACTGACCACCGGTAAAGGACTCGTGTGATCTGCAGATGATCAATGTTGATGTCTTGAGGGCTATACATAACAATACGTCTTGGGTTATACGTTAATATGATAGGGGTGAGAAAATGCACATGAATTGCGTGGAAAAAATCACCCTCAATGCACACGGATGTGGTTCAAACCACGCTCTTTTCGTTCTCAACAGGTGAGCAAAACACGAGAGTGACGCCTTATACCATTCAGTCACTAAAGCTCACAGTGATTTAGGGACCACCATCCATCCCCGTAAAAATTGGTTGTATAGGTATCCAACATACCAACATGTACTACGAGTAAGGTAGAATTGTTCCAGTATACTTTACAGTAAATATGTGTGAATATTCTAAACCGTTCCTCCTACCGATTCTAAACGGGTCTTCTTACCAAATAACTTAAATATGTTCATACAGCAAGTCCGTGATTTGAGTATAAAGTTTGTATTTTTAAACTGCTCTTCCTACCAGAATCATACTATAGTGCTGTTCAGTGATTGCAAACAATATAAGTTTGTATGTGTTCTTTCTACCAAACAAATTAAATATATTCTGTACCGTGGCTACAAACTATAACCAGCAAACCTCCGCCACCAAGTCTACATCCAGCACTTACCCCATTTAACGGCTATACCGGAGCGACATATGGAGCATGAAGACATGCCAGCCGACGACTGGGACCACCACTAAGAGTAAACAATATCTGAGGCCTCTCGGGAACACGCAGTTGTTTCCACAGGACTAACCCCATGTAGTGGTTGATGCCCAAGCACGGCCTTGGGGAGAGTATTGGAGCTGTAGTGCTAAGTGTGCCCCCCCTACCCCCATCTTCGCCTAGTATCTCACAGCGTTGTGCGCAGGTGCTGATGAGGTAATCTAAGCTCTCATTTGCTGTGAATGACATCACCTTACGTCATGCAATCCATCCACATTTCCCCCGCTGTTACAAGCACAATATAATCAAGTGCTCAGCGACTCTCTGAACCCAATAGTTCTAAGGAACATCTTAGAATGTAAGTAGCCGTAATGTTGGGGATTCAACATTTTTGTATAACTATTACGTTAGTGGGAAGAGTTTTCGTACAGATATTTAAATATGTAGCCACCTCTTTGTGCACTGGAAGAAGTTGCCTTCAATTTATATTAGGTTTTTTGCGCGCTTCTATATTATTTCGAAGTCACGGAAATTGTCTTATAATATCTATTTACTACGGCGACTATCGTTGAGCTTAGATTAAAATATTAGTTGACCTTTTTTTTTTGCGATCACGTTAAAATTCATTATTAAAGTTTGGTCAGAGGAATAGCCCTTCACGCACTGGCGTATAGCTTATGTTATTCGAAGGTATGAAACATTAGATGTAACTTAAAGGCATGGAACAGCCTAGATTTCTTTAACTCCTTTTTGTATGTACTTTATTGACAAGCCAGTCTTTTGAGATTTGAATTCAAGGTAGCTCTTGTATGTTTCTTGTAGAATACTTATTGTGAGATTGTATATTACGGACATTAATAGAGCAATATTTTAATGTTGTAAACTGACTTTACTGCTCGTCCTAATATTAATCATTCGTTAACTGGATATAATTTTGATTAATTGGAGAGAATTTATGTTATGTTAAAATGTGTAATATATAGCGTAGAACTCGCACCCTTATGTCATCTTATAAAGTTATAAACTTAGATATTTACCAGTTATAAATAAACTCTGATTATTATTTTGATTAATTGGAGAGAATTTATGTTATGTTAAAATGTGTAATATATAGCGTAGAACTCGCACCCTTATGTCATCTTATAAAGTTATAAACTTAGATATTTACCAGTTATAAATAAATTATGATTATAATTTTGATTAATTGGAGAAAATTTATGTTATGTTTAAATGTCTAATATGTGGCGTAGAAGTCGCAACCTTATTTCATCTCATAGTTATAAAGTCAAATGTTTACATGTTACAAATAAACTTGCCGAAGAGCCCTAATTGTTACTACTCCTGATTTTATTTAACTACTATTCTAATTCCCTGATAGAAATAAACAAGGGTAGGTGCTGACACCTGGGTTTGGTTGGATTGAGTGGTGGTCATTAAAGGTTCCTGATGATTTATTAGCTTTTTTTTTTGTACCCGTCATTTGGCCTAAAGTGTAGGCTAAACGTCTTTAGGCCAAATGCCTTTAGGTCGAATGCCTTTTAGGCCAAATGCCTTTTAGTCCAAATGACTTTAGGCCAAATGACTTTTTGTAAAGTTAATTTTTAGACCATTTATTAAAATATGTTTTGCTGTCTCCGTAAACATTAGTTATGATTTAAAGTGATGCTAATAAATGGCGAGGTGTGGAGTGTTTGGTTAAATAGTAAATACTACCGTTTCAAAATATATAAGTCTTTTCTCAACTTACTACTTCCCAAGGTATAGCAGCACGTCCATTAACCTGTAGTACCACTTTTGTATGTTGAACTTTTTACATTGCCAAGGTTTTGTACTAGTTTTTGTACCGTTTTGTACCCGTACCGCTTTTTATTAATTAGTACATACATGTGGTCACACCATTTTAATAATTTTGTTTTATTTTGAATTTTGATTATTTTTTAAGTGCCAAAGTATATTTTATCAGTCTTTCTAAGTATATTTGTTTATTAATTTTGCTAAATGAATTAATCGATCATTCATTTTTTATAATCATATTAACATACTCGAGTTTGCCCACGGGTTCGCTCACATTTAAGTTGGGTAAATTATCTTATTTTTAGCAAATCATATAAACCAGGTTTTCTCAAACTCTATACTCTTGAGCCTTATATGAACACTAGATAGCAGTTGCCCGCGGCTTTGCTCGCGTGGAAGTTGATTATATACAAATACGAAAATATACATATGTATTTACAGATTAATTTAAAATATTACGTTACGTTGATGACCATAGCTTGACCTCAGATCAAAAATAATGCAAGTCCGATAGAAACTTTCACCCCCTTTTTCGTCCCTTATTAAATAAAATTTCCAAAATTCCTGAAACAAGTATTTATTTGTTTTACGTCAATAACCGAATTACAAAATTTTGTTTATGTAACTTTCAAAATGACGGACTTTCATACATATTATCATACATATTATCATCCCCTATTTTGACCCCTTTGGGGTGGAATTTTCTAAAATCCTTTCTTAGTGGGTGCCTACATAACAAAATGAATATACAGTCCGAATTTCATGCTTGTAGCCTTGATAGTTTGCGCTCGGCGATGATGAATCAGTCAGTCAGTCTGATACAAACTTTCAACCCCTTTTTCATCCCTTATTAAATAAAATTTCCAAAATTCCTGAAACACGTATTTATTTGTTTTATGTCAATAACCGAAATACAAAATTTTATTTAAGTAACTTTCAAAATGACGGACTTTCATACATATTATCATCCCCTATTTTGACCCTTTTGGGGTGGAATTTTCTAAAATCCTTTCTTAGTGGGTGCCTACATAACAAAATGAATATACAGTCCGAATTTCATGCTTGTAGCCTTGATAGTTTGCGCTCGGCGATGATGAATCAGTCAGTCAGTCCGATACAAACTTTCACCCCCTTTTTCGTCCCTTATTAAATAAAATTTCCAAAATTCCTGAAACACGTATTTAATTGTTTTACGTCAATAACCGAAATACAAAATTTTATTTATTTAACTTTCAAAATGACGGACTTTCATACATATTATCATCCCCTATTTTGACCCCTTTGGGGTGGAATTTTCTAAAATCCTTTCTTAGTGGGTTCCTACATAACAAAATGAATAAACAGTCCGAATTTCATGCTTGTAGCTTTGATAGTTTGCGCTCGGCGATGATGAATCAGTCAGTCAGTCAGTCAGTCAATCAATCAGTACATGTTATTTTATAAGTATAGATTAAAAGTAATTGTTAAGACTCTTATTCTTAGAATAAAATAACTTTTTTACGTTAAAATACAAAAATGACACATTTATTATTTAATTGATTTCTTTATTTTCTGATAAGATCTTTGTAGAAGTTTATTAAAAATAGTAAAGTTTTGTAAGATATTAATTAATTTTATTTCTTCATAGGCCAAACAGAATATTAATTTTTTAGTCAATCATAATTTAGCAAGTCGAAGGAAGTGAAAGATTGGTTCACACCTCATCTGAAATCCCTTCGTGCCTTGCAGTTTGAGAAACCCTGATCTAAACTACCAAAAATACAATTTCAGACACATATGAGGCGAGAACTTTGTATGTTGATGGAGCCACAAATCAACTACTACCTATAAGAAGTAAAATCTATTCAGGGGCGGCTCGTCCCTAAGGCGCGCAGGCGCGCGCCCCCCAAACCCACGAATCCCCAGTTCCTTTTAAAGTTATTATTCGTATTCTCACGACAATTAAATCATGCCATAATATTTTCAAGAAAAAAATGTTTTTTGTTTTAGTAATAGCAGGCAATGTTTTTAAAATGGCATGCGGTCGGGCGCGAGGTGGTCAGCGCCTGACATTGTGAAACCAAACCTTCCCTCCCCTTAAACCGTTGTCCTCCTCCTGCTATAGCTAGCTAGCATTGCTTATTCTTCTTTTGAAGGCGCACTCCCTTACGTGCCCTAAGGTTGAAAGCTTGTGAAATGTTTATAGCGTGAACCAGCAATAATTGTTGTCAGTCATCTTGCGTGCTCCTGCATCTTGAGGATGTGTGTGGCGTGTGTGTTTATAATAATATTATGTAGGGTTATTTTAGGATAATGTGTATTTGAGATATATGTTTTAATATTTTTTGTAACTAGGCTTAATATGAATAGTTCAAATCAGGCGCTTAAGACAACGAATATTGCAAGATTAACTCTTGATCAAAAAAGATAATAGAATTCATCAGGTAGGCCATGTCCTGAATTTTGTATGGAACAAAGTGAAAACATACATACCTATATATTTATGCACATTACACAGCTTCAGAGTTTCTACAACATATTCACGTCCTTTGGGGGAAGTTTTTTTTTAATCTTTCCATGTTGTTGGTGATATTAATTTTTGAGTTTAACTAAATGAATATTTAGCAAAACATATTCCGAAATTTGTGTCATATTTTAAATATATTATTTAGAAATAATTTTTGAATTAAACAGGCTGCGCCCTCCAGCTTCTAAAGTGACGAGCCGCCACTGAATCTATTATATATATATATATATATATATATGCAGTCTTTGCAACAATATTTGCTCGCTTACGTGGAGACATTGTTGAAAGGAACACCAAAAGAAATAGTTTAAATTTACTAACTAAACATGAATTAATTTGAAAGAATCATTCTAGTACTAAGCACCTCAGTTTATCAAATAAATTGTTCTGTTTGTAATTGTTTCTATTGGTTTTTGAAAATTTTCCCTTCTCCTCCCAAATCATAATTTCTCTAACTCCCATTTAAACACATAGTTTTAAGAATAATTTCTTTATCTATAGTTGTACTTCTACCTGCCAACCAAATTTAGATTTTCAATTATAGATAAAAGGTTTTTTATAACTCCCCCCGCCTCTCCCTTGATTTCATGGAGTTACATTTTAAAATGTTCAGACTTAATAGTTATTTAGAGTGGTGCATTTACGGGCATGCCAAAATTCAATTTTTAACGACATTGCACTGAGATATAGTAGTTTCTATTAATTTTGTAGATTTTGGACCCCTTATTCCCTAACCCACTTTGAGAAATTTAGAGTCTAATGTTATTTTGCCTATCTGGGATTTGATTTATCTTTATTTATCTGTCAAAATTTTATATACTAAGGCTACTTGAGTTGTAGGGTAGGCTCGTTCACTTTACCGGCCAGCATTCAGCTCTACCCTAACACGCAGCGCTGCTGTAACGTCTGCTCGTGACCTAGACAAGCTTGCTTCTGTTCAGATCATGTGACTGTGTAGTGCCACACTTTTTTTAAATTATTATTTAGCACCACGTCTTACTACCCATTCGGGTTATACGCCTAAGTACTAATTACGCTAATGGATTAGAAATTGGGAAGGTTGAATTAGTGGAAGTGAACCCGCATTTGTGTGGAGGGAGAGTAAAATACCATTGAGGAAAAACCACCCCCAGTTCACCCGACCGAGATTCAAACCTCGATCTCCCCGTCCTCAGCAGTAGATCTCAACACGACTAGCGCGTTAGCTATCCACGCCACCGAGGCGGGTGCGCTCGTTACTAACTTCTTATTTATGTCAAGTATGCTTCCAAAGTCAATGTGAATAGTAAATGTTTGTATGTTTATCGTAAGCTTTCTTATTATTTATGCGTGAAGGGTTACGAAAAGTGTCATACCGATACTAAAAAAATGCCGGGTAAGTGTTGTACCGTTGCCGTATGCAATAAAAGTAATCTAAGGGATATGGTGTTATACACCATGACTTCCCTAAATATTCTAATGTCAGACGAAGATGTATTCCCTTCTGAACGAGATGGAAAATGGAGTCATGATTCGTATTTTATTTGCTCAGAACATTTTTTCACCTGATGAGTATGAACAAGATCTTCAGCCCTAACTGCTGTACTTTATTTAAAAAGCAAATTAAAATCGCCTTTATTTGTGATGTCTCCGAAAATGTTATCCAAGGGTAAAATATCACCCGTGAATCTAGGCATTATATTAGATTTACGAAACAAATAGTAAGTGATTTCATGGCGGGTAAACATGTCACCCCCAATAGTTTTACTTTATGGAAAAGTCCCCTTCTATAGTGAATTTAATGATTTGTTTAAATAGTTTACTTGACTGCAAGATTTCACATATGCATTTTATAACCTTATTAAACAAATTGATCTTGCTTCATTAATGTGGACAGTAGTCTGTAAGAAAAATTTCCTCATGCAAGGTGGATATAGTTTTATGTTATCCGTGCCATCTTAAAACATACTTTAGAAACATTATTTCTAAATTTAATAAATCACGTGGCTGTATGACAGACATAAATATATTTTTTACAAGAACATAGTTTATTGTAGTACATGAACAAATGTATATAGTACGCAAGTTAATGAAAGAATTAAGGTATTTGGTGACGTAAATGTTCACTTAAATTATGTGTTAACTTTTCAATATAAATTTAATTAACCTCTTGTAAGTAGGCCTATTCATAAACCAATTTGTATTATAGTGAAAATCTTGAATTTATATTAATGTTCAACTGAGTGTGTCAAACTATATATTTAAAGGGTAATATTAGATTCAGCTACATTTATGTTATATAAGTTGGTAATAATATATGCCCCCTCAAAGTTGGAGATAATATGTGTGTCCTCCATCTCTACCACCCCACCGCCCCCCCCCCTCCCACAGTTGGAAATAAAGTTGTCCTCTAAGATTGAAGTTCAAATCCCAGCCGGGTGTAACAAGGGTATTTTTCCCTAAAATGGTTCCCCACTCTCAATATATGCAATTGTAGGTACATTCAATCTAAAATGTCACCTTCCTCATTCCTGATTCATTAGGGTAAATTGATGTATGTGTACAACTCAAACGGGTAGTAAATCACAATGAAAAAAAAATACTATTGTGATGACTATCAAGAGTATCGGCGAAGCTTTATTAGTGTCGGGCGAGGTAGTTTGTAAAAAAACTATTTTTAAGGAGTTTTTAGGGGATTGACTCCAAGCCAGTGGAAAATATTTGAAAATGGAATGCCACTAAAAGCTATTTGGGGTGACTCTTAAGCATTTAGAAATAATAATAGATTGTTATAGAATCTTTCTGAAGTTTGATGCAAACCATCTCTCAGCTTCAAACTCAAGTATATCATAGGGAAGTTTAACAAGCTGGAGGAAGGCACATTTCGATGGGGGGAGCGGGGAAGAAAATGTGGATATACCTCACCCTATCAACCCTTCCCTCTTTCCCAGTTCACCCTCAATGAGAGACACTCGATATAAAACTAGCGACAGACACACCGTACAATGTAGATTATTTCCTCAGAGTCTGACAAACTAACTTAAATCTAGAACAAATACAACATCCAGCCCCCTGACAGTTAATTCATCATTGTGAAAGGGGAACAGCACGGACAACCAATGATACGTTTTTCGGACATTACCGGGAATCGAACCCGGGACCTTTAGCTCAGTATGCAAACACGCTACCAACTGAGATAAAGTGTCGGACTGTGTATTGAAATCAACATTTAGTACGGTTTATGTGTTGTTAGCGAAATAATTATATATTACGTGATAAAAAAATATTACACCTCTGTACACAAATAAAAAACTGGTACGTTGGTATTAACGCTGTAAGCTACTTGGTCTCATAAGTCATCGCACTCAAATATAACTTGTTTTTGAGTAACGCGGAGGTCAGGGTGTAGTGTAGTTCTTCTTTTATATTCATTAAAGAATTAAATTATAAATGACTTGTGAGATTTAAATGTATTTATTGAATGATCATGACACTAGTGTAAATATTTTTATGAGAGTTCGGCCATTCATTTTTTCTGGTACAAAGGCTCCTTTGGTCTAAAATGTGAGAACCCTGGTCTAAGTCAATATATGTTAATGTGTTGGAATAACACGCTCTGGTAGCTTTGTCAGTTCGAAGTACTTTAGTATTAATTTTAACCGAAATTGGGTGGGGTGCGAGTGATTCTGAAGTCTCTATAAGTGAGGTCCTCTGTGTAATAACCCATATCTTGTGTTAAGAGACTTAAAAACTAAAACGAACTTAATTACCAGAATGGTGGCTACTAGTTATATACATTTTCTTGTATACAATGTATGGAAGCTACTATGGTTGTGCTTTTTTCAAATGAGAATATAAGAGGCACTTTTAATATGTGTGTGTTTTGAATATAAAGTCTTAAACCAAGTCTTAAAAAGGAGCCTATGTATACGACTCATCTTCTGTGTCTTATGTTTTAGTTATAAAGTAAATTATTTATGTTTGTTTTGAAATTATTAGGGGTCATGGGGGAAGGTGCCCCGTTTACTCCACCCCATTGAGTGCGCCACTGGTTCTAAGTAAACGCTTAGTGAGAGGTCATTTTATCATAGATATAATTAATTTATAAAATATGATAGTTATTAAAATGGTTTTTATGAACTTATAACGCCCCTTTTTCTCGTCAAGTGAAAAAATCAAAAGTATATCCGTTAGCTTTTATTTAATTAAAGGGTACTAAACTTTTAGCTCAAAACCCTTTAAAAAGGTTTAGATTATATATATAATGTTAATAATGAATACTTTTGAGCCAGTGTGTTAAAGGAGTCTCTCATTTGATATTATTAATTCAATATAGTAAGTATAGTATTTATCTTTAGAATGTTAATTCAAGTTTAAAATTAATTATAATTATACAAAAATGTACAGTTGTAATATTTGAATATGATGTATTTTCACTGTCTAAAATATGTTTTTCAAGTAAATAGAGTAAGCTCTAGTAGTGTTGTTTTTTCATTGTATCTTCACGCCAGTCAATGCTTTCCGCATTTAATAGCAAATAGAAGGTAGGTATGAGGAAGAGAGAATTATGAGAATTACCCTCGTTTGCGTGGAAATAGCGGGAAAACATTTAGGAAAAATTACCATCAGTACACCGTGTAATTGATCAGCCGCGGTATGCACATTTTTTCCTCGATTCATTATTTTATAGTAAAAATATTTCTTTCAAAAATGAAGATGAAATACATATAAAAAAAATTAGATATCACTAAACTTTACACAAAAATATACAAATCAATACATTATTTAATCTATATAAAGCAAAGGATGAAGCAAGAATAGGTACCCGCCAACAACTCGTGAAACTCAAAACAAATTATGTTAGTGGGTTTGAAAAAGAACCAAAGGAAAGTTGCCGGGGAACAATGAATTTTTGTTATGGTTTACTTCAAGGTCGTTTGCTATTATTAAGAATGGAGGGAGGAAAGGACTGCTGCCTAATCCCACCCTTCAAAGTCTCTTGTAGAGTGCGACGTAGAAGAGAGAAAGAGAATATTTAGCCTGTTAGCCACGCAACTAAAGTTGGCCCGCCACATTGCTGAAAAAAATATTTTTGTCTAATCGTTTGTGCTCTATTTGTGCTCATATGTGCCCGAACATGAACATTTGTGCTGTGAAACTGGCCAATTTAGAAAATATTTAATGTGGTGGGCCAACTTGAGCTCAAGCTAGCCCATCACATATTGAAAAACACAACACAACAAAATTTATTTAAGTCAATCCATTGTGCTCCATTTGTGCTCATATGTGCCCGAAAATGAACATTTGTAATTTAAAATTAGAAAATCTAAAGAACAATTAATGTGGCGGGCTAACTTGAGTCTTCCCTATACCATAACCTGTAGAAAAATTGAGTTCAAGCTGGCTCGCCACATTTTTAAATATCAATGTAACAAAATTCTGTTTTCACCATTCGTTTTTTTTTCTTTTGTGCTCATATGTGCCCATAAATGAGTATTTGTGCTCTAAAATTAGAAAATCTAGAAAACAGTTAATGTGGTGGGCTAGCTTGAGCCCTAGTTGGATCGCCTTCATTAAATGTTATCTAAAAGGCCTAGTTTCACAGTACTATAGTTCATGTTCGGGCACATATGAGCACAAACGAAATATAAACGAATGGTTAAAACAGAATTTTGTTACATTGATATCTCAAAATGTGGCGAGGCAACCTGTACTCTATTTTTCTACAGGTTATGATATAAGAAAGGTTCAACTTGCCCCGCCACATTAAATGTTATATAGCATTCCTAATTTTAGAGCACAAATGTTTATTTTCGGGCACATATGAGCACAAACAAAGAACAAAATAATGGCGAAAACAGAATGTTGTTATGTTTTGTTTTCAACATGTGTTGGGCTATCTTGAGCTCTAGCTGGATCGCCTTCAATAAATGTTATATAAAAGGCCTATGTTCACAGCACTAAAAATAAAAACGAGTGGTGAAAACAGAATTTTGTTACATTGTTATTTAAAAATTGGCGGGCCACCTTGAACTCGATTTTTCTACATGTTATGGTATAGGGAAGACTCAAGTTAGCCCGCCACATTAAATGCTCTTTAGATTTTCTAATTTTAAAGCACAAATGTTCATTTTCGGGCACATATGAGCACAAACAAAACACAATAGATTGACTTAAATAAATGTTGTTATGTTGTGTTTTTCAATATGTGTTGGGCTAGCTTGAGCTCAAGTTGGCCCGCCACATTAAATATTTTCTAAATTGGCCAGTTTCACAGCACAAATGTTCATGTTCGGGCACATATGAGCACAAATAGAGCACAAACGATTAGACAAAAAAAGATTTTTTTCGGCAATGTGGTGGGCCAACTTGAGTCACGTCTCTTTGCCTCTAGGCTATAAGAGTGTCACTTTTTGGTATGGGAGAACACAAGCGATCCTAGCGGTGAGATATTTTTACCAACCAAAGCTCGTCAGATTTATCCCTCTGGCCTCTGCTGCAGCCATTGGCTTTTCGGAGGTCCACTTGCTTACATCGTACGTTTTTCTTGCCCTAGGAAGTTATCATCCTGTAAAGGCTTCCACATATTGTATTTTTACGTTTTATGAAGACTTAAAAAAAGACCAACGACAATTCCATAAAATCTTTTGTATTTTTTTCACAACGGGTTTTATTGCTCTATTATATTATATTATTATATATAAAATAGAGTATTAGTTGAAATAATTCCTGCGAATGCTTTGCTAATTACTAGGAGGGAAATTAGTATATAGTTTTACAACAAATGACCTATTGTGTTAACATAGCCAATGTTGTTAATAATACCACCGTAATAAAAATAGTTACACTGTTTGAAAAAAATAACTGTACTAATTTTATATAATAATAGTTATAATAATTATAACAATAATAATAGAGTTAAGGATCTAGTCAAAACCATAATTTAAGTTTTTTTATATATATATTATATATATATATATATATATATATATATATATATATATATATAATCAAATGGTTATTTATATATATATATATATATAAATAAATAACCATTTTATTATTTACTGGCGAAATTTATTTAATGCATCACTAATATATATATTAATTATTAATACAATATATTTAACAAAATATGTTCATATCTCAGTAACTCTAAACAAAATCAGGCGTCACTTCAGACAAATTTAAAGTGGGTGGGTTCAATATTGGTTTCCATTTTCATTTTGCCTTTCGGAATAAGTTGTCAAAAGTCCCCATAATTTGAATGTACGCATATAATTTTACCGAGCGTAAACGATGCTGAGAATGGGATTTTCTTATTGTTTTTCGTTAACTTTATGACCGTGAGATATATTAACAAGGAAATAATATCGGAAATCTATATATAAAAAAGGTGATATAGTGTTTTGTGAACTACTGGTCTAGTTGTATGTAGGATAGTGTCAATGTTTTTAGAAATATTGTAAATACCTTGCATCAGTTGTGCTATCTATATTCAGATGAAACAACTAACAGTACCTTTTACTTTCCGAAGATAACCGAAGGTTTTAAATTTACATTTTAGGCCAAATGCCTTTTAGGCAACTGCCTTTAGGCCAAACGCCTTTAGGCCAAACGACTTTTAGGCCAAACGACTTTTTAGGCCAACTGCCGCGTCCCTTTTTTTTGGTATAACGCTCTCGCTGTTGTGATATATTGGTCATATAGGAAAGGACGCTATCGCCATAGGAGAGGGTTGAATTCATACTTCAAGTCAGAGAGATACGGCTGCCGTTAAAGAACTCATACGTCAAGTCATGTGATCTTGGAAGAGAATCAAAATTAATTCACTAATAAAGTGTTATCTTTGCTGATTATGAGGTAATATAAATGATACCAAACAAATTAAATGTATTCATAAGTCAAGTCAGGGAGATGCTGACAGCTGGTAAAGGACTCATGTGATCTGCAGATGTTCAATGTTGTCTGCTCTTCCTAGCAAAATCATACTATAGTTCTGTTCTTTCTACCGAAAAACTTAAATGTATTCATACGTCAAGTCTGTGATCTGATGATAATATTTTTATTTTCAAACGGATCTTCCTATCAGAATTATACCATAGTTCTGTTCCATGTTCTCAATGTTGATTGCGAAAAAATAGGCTTGTATTTGTTCTTTCTATCAAACAAATTAAATATATTCATACGTCAAGTCAATGATATATTGACAACCGGAAAAGGTATTATATGTCAGGCAAGTCATGTGAGCTGCAGATGATCAATGTTGATGTCTTACTATCCGATCGTGTGAGGAAGTACAAACGCAAATGCTTGGAAAAAATCACTCTCAGTGCACACTAATGCACACTAATGCACACTAATGGGGCTCAAACCACTTTATCCTCGTTCTCAGCAGACGAGTCAAACACGAGAGTGACAGTACATCTCAGAGAGGATTTGAACCACCGACCTCCACCTCCACAACTAAATGCGTTATACACACTCTTTTTGGCTAAACGTCTACATATAAATTAAGAAAATGTTCCACCAGCAGGGATTCGATTTACACCTCCGCCAAAATTAAATGATGAATTGACCACAGGGATTATAACTTCAACATCTGTCGTAGTTCTTGCACTGTGACAGTACGCGACGATGATCAAGACACAATTGGTCAAGTAATGGTACAGTACATCTAATTTATTAACGAAACTAATTTAAATTGTAATTTTAGATAATAGAATGCGAGAAAATATTTAGGCTAGGCAAAAATCATTAAATGGTTTTGTTGGTTGATCATATTTTCCGTTTGATATAATTATACAAGTTAGAATGTGTATCCGCATTTGCTTGGGGTGAGAAAATCAATCTCAGTACACCCGAACGGGAAGCAAACGCCGACCACCCTGCTATCGGCAGTCTAGTATAACATGATAGAGATGTCTTAGACTATGCTATCATCGATGCAGGTAAACAACATGTTTTATAAAACGCATTCCCAGTCAGTTTAATTTACTAATCGAACAAATTGAACTGTGACTAAAAAAAGGGGGCCCAATATTAGAAAACGCATGAGAAATGTTCAGATATAAATTATATTGATTTCATATGGCCTATCTTATTTATCATATAAATAAATAGATTAATAATTGTAAGCTGAAACATAGCTTACATATGTTTGGGGGGCCTGAAATTGCATCTATTAAATCAGGAGAACAGCGGTTATTTTCTTACTATTTTATCTGGTTTCTGTCTAACTGACCCACCAAGCTATCTTATAGGTTAGTTTACTTGTCAGAAGAGTATCAAAATTAATTCACTAATAAAGTTTTATCTTTGTTTATTATGAGGTAATAGAAATGATACCAAACAAATTAAATATATTCATACGTCAAGTCAATGAGATACCGACCGCTGGTAAAGGAATCATGTGAACTGCATATGATCAATGTTGCCTGCTCTTCCTAACAGAATCATACTATAGTTCTGTTCTTTCTACCAAACAAATTAAATATATGAATACGTTAAGTCCGTGATCCGTAACCGTCACTTTTGATAGAAAACTGATATTAAGGCAGAGACTAATAGCCTGAAACACCACATTAGTTGCATTAATCACTTGAAAGGGTATACATACTTTCGGGAAAATGAATTCAATTTACTGATCGTGTGTATTAATTCAACGTCACTCTGCGAGAAAAAATGGCATCTACAATCAACTGTAAAGGTAAGGTTTATATTTTTTTAGTTCGACACTACCTGTTTTATCGTTGATACACAAGGAGAAAGTAAAAAAAGAAACTAATTTTGGGGTTTAAATAGCAAATCTACGCACAAGATCTAACTACATCTTTATTTTTCAATTGTAATTGTTGTGATGGTAGAATGCAAGCCTAGTCGTAAATTCCAAGATAGCTGGGAAGGAGTAGCATTCAACATACACATGACAATTTAGTTTGTCTGTTGTAATAGTATCAAATTTACTTCACTAATAAAGTGTTATCTTTGCTGATTATGAGTTAATATAAATGACAAACAGAGTAGTATTACTTTTAAATATGGTCTCAACTATATTTTGTTGACATAATAATAGGTAATTGCAAATACATGTACAATTTAAAACAATCAGTCAACTTTATAGACTTGTGTAATGACAGAGGGTAGCAAAATTAATTTAATAAACATGTTACCCAAAAACAAGTTTTATTCTAACGGTCAGAAGCCAAAATAAAAGGAAGTGTATATACATCCGCATGGAAGGAGAATGGAAAGCCTCCCTAAAGACACCCGATACGCATGAAGGAAACTATAATAAATCCTTTAAATTGGATATTATTGTGTGGATTTGTTTAGCTTACCCTTAATAGTTATTAAAACTTATATTGTCCATTTAGAGCCTAAATATCTAATATTTATAGCAGGAAAGAATTAAGGCTGAATAAATTATATTTACTAAGGGAAACGTATATATTAATTTTTTTCGGAGTTGGAATTGTGAAACTAATTATGAAAATTTACCCAAAAATAACTTGCGGTGAGGTCAAACCCATAAATTCCTATAACTATTATCAAAATTTGTTTCCAAAATAGAATCTTGGATCTGGAACACATATTATATGAACTCGACAATTTTTAATTTTATTATTATATTATTATATTATTATTATTATTATTATTATATCACAGCAGCTTACTACCCGTTCGTATTATATGCTTAAGGTTGAATTTAGAGGAAGTAAACACGCATTTGCATTTTGGAAGAGTGTAAAACAAGCCCTAGTTCATCCACCCGAATTTCGAAGGACACCCTTGGCTCATTGGACAGACACGCTACTAACTAAACTAAACTAAGGTGTTGATATAAATGGAAGTATTTGATCTTACAACAGAAAACTTTTGGCCCTGAAGAGTGTATGAGAATTGTTTAATATTTACGAATAACTTGAACAGATGTTGCGAGGAAAGACTAAGTAAGGTTTCTGCATCAATACAAGACACAACAGTGCTGAGGGAGAGCGGGAAATCACCCTAATATTTTCCCTGGCTGTAGCCACTTATGATTTACAAGAGTAGGTAAGTAGGAATGGCATGCGTTACTGCTTGGAAGTCAGAAATATGTTTGTTTTCGTTTTGGGAATACGTAGGTTACAAATAACGGACATGTAGATGTGAAATTACTTTTACTCTCTCTGACAAATATAGTAATAGGTAATTGTAATAAGTTTGTACTAGTTAAGTAAATATAGTAAATTAATAGGTCTGTACTCTGAGAACTTCATCTAATCCCCACCACCCTGGATCATCAGTGAAGGGATTTCTAATATGTACAATGTACATAACCTGGTCTGCTTCAGCGGCCGATCTGTCTAGCGCGTCACGTCTGCCGGGGAGTGGGGAAATCGTGGTTAGAACCCATTTGGGTGCAATGAGGGTGGTTTCCCTCCACGCAAATGTGAGTGCACATCCTCTAAATTTAACCTTCTTCATCCCTAACACATCAGCGTACAGCCCGATCGGGTAGAAAAACACGGTGCTGGAACAGCTACATTTGGATTTTGAGAGAAAAAACCCACGTATTTAGTAATTATGCCAAGTCTTGTGATTTGCAACAGTTACTTGACCATGTATGTTTTGGCCAGCCTAACATTCTTCTGTTGCATATTTGTCTATTCATTGCGGTATCTGTGAGGACATTTGTAGTCAATATTGAAAATAGCCTTTAAGTTGAGTTTAGGGGACTATTTTCTATATTGTTCAAGGGGGAACTAAAATAAGTAATATAACTTATATATGTGTTTCATTTATGTACTATAGAAATCTATGAAATCGTTAATCTACGAGTTGAGCTAGCGAAGGCCTAATCACTTATTGCCAGACAGGCGGAATTCATAGTAAGACAGCCATCACCCATCGCACGGAAGTCCCTCTTTGACTACATCCTCACGTCATATTGTGAAGACCATAAGACAAATACACCACAGCAAATATTGCAACAAGGGTTTCAGTGGAAACTGTCCCGTCCGGAAAGCTATCACAAGCTCCGGGAGAGCTAAGACCTAGTTTCTTTCGAATGGGGGTTCAGCAACCCCCTCCACCAACATGGTTCTTAACAGGAGTGCAATGCCCCCCTCCACCAGTGATGGCAACAAGACCCTCTTCAAGACATGGGTCTGAACGCAGGTATGATGCATCCCCCTGGAAATAATGATGATGATGAAATTCCTTACTTAAATTTAATAACGCTAATATCAGTGTGGGATCAGCTGTGAATATATTGAGAACAAGTGTCATGAGGGTTTAACTAACTTATATTTGAAAACATGTATGATAAGCAAAAAACACACACACACATATACATATATATATATATAATAATACACCATCATGGTTTAATAAAACATGATGGTGTATTATTAGAACAAATTCATATCAAGTTAATTGGTAACACATATATTCATTAATGTCAAAAATGTACAATTTATACATATACGTTATTTTAAAAGTTAATAACATTCGTAAGATTAAATATTCCAACAATTATTAGATAATCAAATAGAATTATATTTTAGAGATAATTTTCTTCAATTACTTAGTTGCATACAAATTCTTATTTGACATAGTTGAATGATAAGCTGGCAGGTGAAACACCCAAAAGTGTAATGAAGATGTAACAAACATATATATGAAAACATGTAAAACAAACATATATAATATTATACATAAACGTGTTTACAAGTTGATGTATTGCTATAACAGATTTACATTTAGTTGAAAAGTAAATTGGTACCGTATCAAATTATTCTCAAAATTGAATGAGAAACACATGCGGTGAAAAGGTATAATATTAGAGGGAGAAAATCTTTGGGGTGTATAATGACAAAATATTCTTATATGTGTTAGTAACTCAATATTTAAATACTTTAACGGTTTGGAGGAAATAAAGAAGCTATTCATTTAATTTTCTATTATTTTTTTAGTGATTATATTAGATAAACAAATTTATAGTTCCTGTAGCATTACACAACCCTAATTTGAGACATTTCTCAAATTTTATAAAAATACATTAATGTTTGACGAAAATATAAAATCGGTTAATATATTTTTTATTTGTGTTAAGGGAAATAAACACACTATCTCTAGATATTTAGAGCGCCACAACCTATGAATTTATGTAAAAGTTATAAAGACACCGTGATCTTTTCCTGGATATTTAACTTATGAACTTATGTAAAAGTTATACATTATTTCATTAAAATATATAACGAGCGTGATTTTTCCCTATTTAAAATAAATTCAAGTTTCAATTGCTTAGTTGTATACGAAATTTTATTTGACATATTTGAATGATTATAATTTGATAAGAAACACGTGCACTGACAATAAGAATATCCTAAAATATTATAATTTAAAAGCTCATAACACTTTAAAATACCCTAATATGTAAAATCGAGTAATCAAACAAATTAATTGATAAATCGGCTTATAGCTTAGAGTTAAATGTTTTCAATAACATAGATTTCTATAAAGTCTAATTTGGAATAGATAGATGGTAGGAGGACAAAAAGTTGTAAATATATGAATTTGACATAGTTGAATGATAAAGCTGAAAGGTAAAACACCCAAAATTGTCATTAAGGTGTAACAAACATATTTTGAAAACATGTAAAACAAAGCATAGATAATAGTATATTATTATTATTAGCACCGCGCCTTACTACCCGTTCGGATTATTTGCACTTATGCTAATATGTAAAGGATAGGGTGATAGTGAGATGAAATTGAGGACCTACAGTTTAACGTGGAATCCGAACCACGGTGGAGGCCTGGCCTTCCCCACATTCACAAGTTGGGATTAATACACGTCTTGTAAGAGGTGAAGGAAGGGTTTGTAATCAGATAAATCTTGTCTGGGACCGGGGATTGAACCCCAGACACCCACCACAGAAGTCCGACACCTTACCCCTAGACCACCAGGTCACCAATAATAGTATACATTGAAAGTACTAACGACTTGATGTATTGCTAGAACAGATTTACATTTAGTTGAAAAGTTAATTGGTACCGTATCAAAATATTGATGTCAAAATTAAATCAGAAACATATGCGGTGAAAAGGTTGTCTATTAGAAGGAGAAAATATTTTGGGGGTCTATAATGACAAAATATTTTTATGTGTGATAGTAAATCAATATTTAAATACTTTAACAGTTTATGGGAAATATAGAATCTGTTCATTTAATGTTCTATTATTTTGTTAGTAAATTTATTAAATAAACAAATTTATAGTCCCTGTAGCATTACAAACCCCTAATTTGAGACATTTCTCAAATTTTATAAAAGTATATTAAGGTTTGACGGAAATATAAAATCGGTTCATTTATTTTTTAATTGTATTAATGAAATTAATAAAAACACATCTATAGATATTTAAAGCGTTACAACTTACGAATTTATGTAAATGTTATATAGACACCATGATTATTCCTAGATATTTAACTTAAGTACTTATGTAAAAGCTATACATTATTCATCAAAATAAAGCCACCGTGATTGTTCCGTATGACATTAAAAATAAATTCAAGATACTCATAATTGCATTCAATATTACTGATGAATGAATGTAAGTTCTCGCAGGTACGTTGAATTAACATACACACACACACGATAAAAAAAACTGTTAATTGTGTATATTATGATTGTAAATAAATATCGTAAACTGTTATGTTTATGTTTTAACATCTATTACCCCCCCCCCCCTCCTATCCTATAAATACAATTACCTTAAACCCATATTAGTTAGAATTATAAACCAATATTTAAGCAGTGAAACTGGTGGAAATTATAATATTAATTGCATACTGGTTCCCTCCTTTCTACTCATATCCTAAAGCCCAAATAAATACTTTTTTGCTAGAGATATATTAACTACACATGTGTAATCAATAAAGCTTAAAAAATCAAATAGCTGAAACTATTATTTATGCTTTTTATTAAGGAATTCTCCATCAAGATATATCATGAAAATAATTAGCTCGTGATCTAAATAAAAGAAATCGCACATTAGTAGCCGATGATTTCCACACATCCATCATAGACTTTGGCTTAATTAAAGCATTGGCGTACTAAGCTAAAGGTCCCGGGTTTCGATTCCCATGTCCAGGTGTATTTTTCAATTTTCAAAATAAAGCTTAAAGTTTACTACTCTGAGTTATTTAATATTTCATTCTGGCAATGTTGACACAGGTCCGTGAAGTTGGCAGCACCACTAACGGCACAGACTAGATATTTTATTGAGAGACAGCAGGTGATTAATAAATTTCATTTAAAACATTTATAGCATACAACATAAAAAACATAATGTTTTTTAAATTACAATCACCAATATTATTTAGGTCTTGTGAGCTGTACAAGTAACTAAGCGGAGCTCGTCTTGTATGGTTGGTTGAGAAGGATAGAGCTCGAACACTGCCCTATTAAACTAAGATTATTTCCAACTCTCCCTCCATACAAAGGCTGGTACACTTATCCCTCCCCCATAAATACTTTCATTATTCCTACCTCATTAGCGTATTTAAATTATTGAAATGAATAGTATTAATACCATTAATTAAATATGTATATGTCTGTGCTATCACAAGATATTGAAAAAAGTCATAGTTATTAATTTTATTCGTTAGATGACACAGAATGAAAGTGCTTAAGAAATGAATACATGTGAATATAAATTTGGCTTATCATAATAATTTAAATGCGTTTGTGTACGTGCATGCATGCGTGTGTGAACTTGCCACCTTACCTTAAACCAAGTTTAGTTAATTTATAAACGCTCTATAAACAGTGAAACTGTTTGCAATAATATACTGGTTTATCATTTCTACTCATTAATATATAAATATATTTTATAATATACAATCAAGAAGTTTTTTTTACTAACGTTAGATTAACTCACATGTGTAAACAATAAAGCATAATATTCACCAGTCTGCGTTATTTGATAATTTATTCTGGCAAAGTTGTCACGTGTCCATTGCCCTATCTTTGAATATTTTAAATATTTCCAAACCGCATGTTCTAAAGATTTTTTAAAGTAAAAACATTTTTTCACTAGTTTTTTATTTACAATCAGCAATTAATTCATTAAAAACATTCATAGCATGCATTCACAACAACATAGAAGTTTTTTTACAAGTAGAAATATTATTATTATTTAGGTCTGTTGACCACTACAGGTAATTAAGTTTAGAGTTTAGAGTGCAACATTAATTATATAATTGTGATAGCAAGAATAAACATATAATCACTCTTTTACCTAATAAAAACATCAGGAGAGAATATAATCTCTTCTACCTTCTAGAAAGTGAGTAGGAGCCACCTCCAAAATAGTTCAGGACACGCCGAGAGGAACAAGAATACCTATTGACAATGTCTCCACAGTTTTACCTGGCATTCTTACTCTTCCCACACCATCAAGCACAATAACGTTCGGTACATTTCTGGCCTCTTCTGATAGCACAACGTTATAACTGTTGTTTTTCTCAAGTTCGTTTAAGAACTTGACACGGTTGTATACCTCTTTATCGATCTGGTCTAATACAATGCACAATACCTCCTCACCCCAACAGGCATCCTGGTGAGCAGGATTTGGAGGTGTTTGATGACAATGATGTTTGTGTCGAATAAGGTTGGAGAGATTTGCGTAGGACCCCTACAAATGCCGCATTTAAATGGCATAATGGCAACTGAAGATGCAGCGAAATAAATGGTGTAAATCAATATCCCTGTCCACTTTGCTCAAGCAGCAACGCCCTCTACTTACAAACTGAGTTATCTTAAACATGTTCCCCTCCCACAGTGTGAACGTGTTTCAAAATGTCACCACTAACTCTGATGACGTCAGCAGATTGTGTGGGAATAGTTACGTGGTCAAATAAGGCTACGGCAACATGAGCGCACCTAATTTTTTAATTCACTTTTAAACATCACACTTTGTACTCCAAGATATATCATACAGCGTAGTTTAGATTTACATCGATTACAATCTAAATAATAGACAAACTTGGGAAGGAAGACCTTACCGAAATTGCCCAGACCAATTATGTAGTCATCGTGAGTTTCAACCATAATTTTATATTTGAATATGTTTTGTGTAATGTTAAATCCTCAAGATTTATGGGTTCTTCGGACTTAGCCTCCTCCTCCGTTGGTGGCGGGCATGCAGGTGACTCTGACTGTGTGTACTCTGATGTCTGGTACTCAGGTGACTCTGGCGGTGGGTACACTGGTGACTCTGGAGGTGGGGTCGGTGGCTGAGGCGTCGCGTCGTGTTGTGGCAGGTGGTGTGGTGCTCGGAAGGTTGGTGGAGGCCTGGGAAACACGGCCACAACGTCTCCTTTGAGAAATTGTACACAACACATGTCATATCACACATGTACGACTCCTCGATTCTTTCGTAGTGTAGTACTTCAGTCACTCTTATCGTGTGACAGGTAGAGTCGCAGAACTCGATAGGCACGCCCCGCAATCGTATGATCAACAAACGTTAAATCAATATAGCCCATTCTAAGCACTGTGAGCGTACCAGACCACTAAATGTGCTGGATTATTTGCTGAGTCTTTAACCTGTCCACTGTGCAATTAAGTATTACACGTCTTAACTCTTGCACTGATTCTAAACTTGTTCTAACTGCCAGTGAAGAACTGTTGCCTGATGTTGTTAACTGCTCAATGCTGCTGCCTATATCTTAAACGCGTTCAAATTTCATAATTGTAGGTATACCGGGTTTTACTCCGGTGCAGGTAAATATAAGTTTTTCTTTATTAAGTTTGCACACGTCTTCATCTGTTAGAGTACCAAAAGACAGGGTAAAAATACACAAAATGTGCCATTTAAATATGCTATTAGGCGTTTCCCTAACTTTTTATTGAACGCTTTTAATTTATCCGTCGAGTAATTTTGATTTACGATTAGATCACACAATTTTATGGTCTGCACAACGTCAACAATATTTACCAGCTGCTTTAACTTGTCCGTCGTGATCCACTCTACAGTCACTTATAAATAATCGACCAAGCGACCCCCCCCCCCCCCATATATATATATATATATATATATATATATATATATATATATATAATATATATATATATATATTCACCCCCGATTGACACCGGATGTGGAAAGGGGGTGGGGATAAATCACAGCGGAGCCAGTGCTAGCTTGTATTTTCCTGTTTGAACATGTTTAGTCATCGATTAATGACCTAGGGCACCCGGGTGTGATAAGGGGGTCCAGTGCCAGCCAGTATTTTCCTGTTTAAACATGTTTAGTATAATCACCACTGAGTGGGGCCCCGGATGTGGAAAAGAGATCAGGGAAAATCACAGCGAGACTATGCCAAAAGCTCACACTTGATGATTGATATTCTTAGAAAGAGGGTGCTTTTCTACACGTTGCGGGAGGAGTGCTCGACGCCATAGATCGCACGTTCCCCCACCAATAAATAAAAACTACCCAGACACACGGAGTGCCCACCCTGAGGCACACTAGGCCCGACGCCCAAGTACGCTCCTCAGTCTGTGGATTCCGGGGGGCGAGCTCCAAACACTGGATTTTTAATTATGGTCCCGGGTCGGGCAATGTCCAGGGTTTTAACCCCCATGCCAACATGTCACAGGAGGAGTGCCCGAGACTGCACGCTCCCCTACCCAAAACCCTTGGGGCACACATTAAAAACTAAATGCCTAGGGCACTCATTAAAATCAAATGGGCTTAACCCATGAGCCACTGTGGTGGCCTCTGTCAGAGGTATGGTCTCGAGGGAGGGGGGATAATACAACCTCAGGATTTTAGAGGGGGAATAAAGGAAAATCAACCGGATGTGGAAAGTAGGTTAATTGACATCACAATACACACTCTCGCTCACTGAAAATAGCCTTGGGGCTGTGACTGGTGGTCCCACACGCTACTTATGTATGATCAATTGAGGGTAGCTTAGTCTGATTAATTTTGGACTATACCTATATGCCATACTTTGTCGAAAGCTTTTTAAACGTCTAGAAACATTGCTATTATGGTGAGGTTTTTCTGCAAAAAATTCTGTTGCGTCTTTGATTGTATTTAGTACTGAATACATATTGTAGTGTTTTTCCCTAAATCCGAATGAAGATTTGGAATGATATCGCGGGTCTCAATAAAGTGATTTAACCTTTTAGAATTAATTTTTCAAAAATGCTGCTAGGAGTGGCGAGTAGAGTGATTAGCCCTCTGTTTTGAGAAACATTGGGTCCTTTCCAGGTTTGATGAGTATTATTACTCTCACCAGTTTCCATACGCCAGGAAAGTGGCATAATGAAAGTAGAGCGTTGAATATCGTAACTAGCATTAGTGTAGCTTTTGGTTTTTTAAGAGTCTCGTTTGTCAGTCGATCGTGGCCTGGTGGCGGTTTGTTTTTGGTAGGATCTTTATTGTGTGATTTAGTTCGTCAATTGTTATTGGGTCCACCTCCGACACAATTGGTCGGTATAGGTATTCCATTACCGATCTCTTAGCGTCCCTTACGAAATCGGGATCTTTGGAGTTATCATTAGGGGTAAACTGTTTTTAGTGACCGGAAAAAAGAGCAAACGATAAAAGTGCAGATGAAAATACCACACAGAAGAAACCCCATGGTCATAAATACTCACACGGAAAAATCCGTACAAAGAAAAAGACAACAAGGAAAAATGTGCACAAGGAAAATATCCACAGAAAAATGCTCACACGAAAAAATTATAAATCAAGGTTAATTTTTAACGGAATGCAAGTATGATTGGGGTTTTGCATTACTAATTTTTAAGTTTCCATTTTTAAAGTGAGCGTTTTGCTTTTTTTTTTTGCATTCATAGAGTTTCATTAATTTTTTTGGATCATTTTTGTAAATTTAAAGTAATTTTTTGAATTTTTAATGTCATTCTATAGATATTTTTTGACAGATTTTTAGGTCAACAAAATCCTGGCCATGGTACAGCAACATAACCAAAGTTTAAAACAAGAGCTTAGCATTCAAATAAAAACATATCTAATAGGAATTTAATTTAAATTATGTTGGTATTAGTTTAATATACCGTAATGAAAATTAATGCAAAAACTAATGAAATTTTAGTGGGTAAATTTGGAAAAAAGATAATAATACTAAAATAAAAATATAGAAATCTACTATAAATTTTTTTTTTGAAAATACAACATAAATTGAAAATTGAATTATACTACTAAAATAAAATACAGAAAAATAATATTGGAAAATACTAAACAAATATACTATTGAAAAAATACTACTGAAAAATTCTACACAAATCTACTTCAGAAAAATACTAAAATAACTAATATAATATACTATTGGAATATACTATAGAAATATACAACTAAAAAGTATTACTGAAAAATACTACAAATCTATTGGAAAATAATACAGCAAATAACAATTGAAATATACTATAGAAATAAACTATTAAAGAATACTTCAGAATTATTGAAACTTTGAAAAATAACTCAGAAATAAACTATTTAAAAAAAGTTAAGAAATAAGGTATTGAAAAATACAACACAACGAAACTATCGAAAAATACAACATAAATAGACTATTGAAAAATACTTCAGAAATGCTGTATTGAAAAAAATTTCAGAAATGCTGTATTGAAAAATATTTCAGAAATAAATTATTGACAACTACTTCAAAAATAAAAAATTGAAAAAACTTTAGAAATAAAATATGAAAAATACTTCAGAAATAAGCTATTGAAAAATAATTCAGAAATAAACTATTGAAAAATCATACACAAATAAACTATCGAAAAATACTACAGAAATAAACTGTCAGCGACTATTGTTTGTATCGCGACTTACATATATATTTATTACTGTTAAATGTTTGATCTACATTTATTTGATATCAATAAATTAATGTTATTTTCTGAAATATTTCTTTACTTCAAATATTCATGTTATGTCCCTCTCTCTGGTAATCAAGGTACTTATAATAGTCACATTGCAGGAATTGTTGGGGAGAGAGTTCAAGGAAACAGAAATGAATGGCCTGGGTACTTGGTAATTATTCCTATCGGCTCCTGTGCAATTGTTGTATGCCTTTTATTATTCTTAATGTTGTTGTGCACCAGCCTTACTTCGTTTGGAACTAAGGGCGGTGTTACAGTGAGATTGTTAAAAAAAAGAGCATTAAAGATATATCGAGTGCATAAGATACTTTTTTTTAACCAGGTTTACGATCATATTTTAAAATCAATAAATGCTCTACACATAAAAATAACCCCTGAATTTCCTATTGAAAAAAAAGTAAATTCATACTAGATTCGATATATTGTATGCAAGGCCAAAGCCAGATAAATATTGAATTAAAACTACCTTATTTACTGTTTAAAAATAACAAAAATAAATACAAGGAACGATCTATATCTACTAGTATTGTAATTGTCAAAAAAATCTAACTCGAAATTTCGATAAATGTCAACGTTTCATGACCCATTTAAACCAAAAACAATGTTTTCGCAATGCCGTCTGTCTGTCCATCACTTTTCCCTTAGCACCCCTTTTATATACTTAAACCTTATTTTTAACTTATTACATAACCCTTAAAATGATTTTGATTTAATTTTTACCCTTTTTAATCTTTTTAGTTACCCTAAACTATTCTCCCGGGCAAAGCTGTACTTCATGCTAGTAATATATATAAAAACAAAATTGAGTTTAGAAGTGTTGTTCAGAAAAATCTAAGCCTCTTTGAGATAGGATGAAAAATTGAAATTTAGAAGATCTTTAGAAGGGCCACCTCATTTAACAAGGAAAATTTACGAAATGAGGTATTTCAAAATTGGGTTACAGCACTTGGGGAGGGAGTCAAAATAAGAAAGACGTTTTAACTTCGATAGAAAATTTAAATTTGGGGAAAAGGTAAGAGAATAGGATAAGTGTTAAAATCTCAAGTTTAAGAGTGAGATCTGAGCATGAAATTTAAATTATGATTGCCATAGTTAGCTTGGTATTGTGCAAGAAGGAATTATAAATGCTAGCAGCTGGATGTTGAACGTCCTAATTTGAATAGTTTGATAGTCTGCATAGTAAATTATATATGTGAGATGAATTTCACCCTAAACCATTATTTGAAATAAGTCTCTTCTCTAGCAACAATATAATATTTAGTCACAAAAGAATGTCTAGCTATCTGGACAGTTATTATGTTATGGTCAGATAAAAAATCGAGTGTTGAACAATGACGTTCATGTAGTGGCAAAAAAAATATACTTTTCTTAAATAATATTTGTTTAAAATAAATTAATAAAAATGCACAGCATTTGTCAAAACAAAAACAGTTTGTAACATAAAACATATTTGTAGTTGTCAACACAAAATTGATATTTCAAATACATAAAAATGCACACAAGTTTGCAAAACAATAGATTAAAAAGGTAAATTTAGTCATAAATGTTAACATTAAGTCAATATACTATTTAAAAAAACTCCCGTAGCTAATGGAAACAGCCGTTATTTAAAAAATGTTCTCCACTAATTTAACACCCTTTAACATTAGCCCTAATCTTTAGTTTACTTTTTTTAAATCACCATACATATTTTTATTTGCCTAATGAGTTCATACCAATAAAATATTTAAAATTCTCTTTAGAAATAAACAAATACAATATATCTATTGACATTATTTATTTGACATCTTTTCTAGTCAAAAGAGGAGTGGTGATTTCACGGTCAAAGCTCCTCAATGTGTTGATTCATGTAAAGTGTTTTTTTAATTAGAGTAACATATGCAGATTTATAAAATGCATACAAAATCAGCACAAATAGCTATTTGTCATTTTAATAAGGTTTTCCCCGGCTCCTATAATGAGCACAGCACCCTAGATAAGGTTCTGCTCGACGTTCTTCGACTTTAGTTTTTAGCTCATTGCCTTACTAACCGTTCGGACTATACAAATTTACTCCCGTTAATAGGGTAGGGGTGATGAAGGTAGAATGTAGGTGAAATGTACCTGTACTTGCATATAGAAATGAAAGAATAACATTTAGAATAAATATCTCGAGAATGACCCGCTGCGAATTGAACCCCGATCTCCCCGTTGCCAGTAGCTAGACTAAATGAGCCTTACATTTAGTTTTACGTGCTCACTAGTGCAGCCATACATGATTTTAGTTGAGATTTTTATTCCTATTCTTGAATAATATTTGGTTTTGTGTTTGTGGCGCTATCTTTATACTTTATCATTCAATCATATAATAATGCTAGCAGTTTGGTCGACTTCACTGGTCTTTGAGTAAAGTGCTCGCCTAAAAAAACCCGGTGAGTAAGGGAGAATGCGGCTTTCTGCAACACGAGGGGGTGGGGGGATGTGGGGATGAGAAGGGTTGGAGCACTCGATGGTGGCAGAGAGATGTGAGGG